>JJRW01S0031898.1:17555-28597 GCA_001188405.1 Loxosceles reclusa
TTTTTGTAATTTTTTACTAAACCTGTAAATAAAGAGAAGTTGAATTGAATATCGTGTTGACATTCAACACTCCTAAACTTCCATCTGACATAAAATCTGGTTACGTAGTCTGCCCCATTCGACCGTTCATTCTGAATCCACTTCGGTGCTTTAAATGTTAGAGCTTCGGCCATGGACAAACCTCTTGCCAGGGAGCTGCGACATGCCCTCGTTGCTGACTTGCTACTTACGATAATCAATGCTCCTCTCCCACCTGTTGCGTTAACTGCCATAGCGATCACCCTGCGTATTCGCGGGCGCGCCCCAAAAGCAGGAAGAAGGAACATTCAACACACACAGGTTAAAGTGACTCAGCGTCTTAGACTGACGCGAAGAAGCTTGTGTCTCTTCTTACGCGGCGGTTACACATAGCTGCAAGTCCGCAGAGGTTCAAACTACTCTCAACTTTTCCCCTTTGTTTGTCTCTTGCCGGATATTCGATCTCTTAGCTGCTTCTCATGCTACTCCATCTAAGTACTCTTGAGTCCACGCAGAAAGCTTCTCCGGATTCTGAAGTGCCGCCTCGTTCTTCTACCAAACCTAAGCCAGCTATCACAACGACTAAAGGGTCCAAGAAACTAATAAAAACTTAGACAAAGGTGCTGTTTCCCATGGCATTTTAAATATATCCAATTCCTTCAACGAACTCTCCGCATTTCAGAACGCTGACTACATGAATACAGCCCCTCCTCTCGATACGGTGAAACAACCCTGTTCCAAATGGTAGAGCATTAAGTCTGAGCCTCCGATGTAATAGCTACTCGAATTTTACAAAGGAACTGTCGTGGTTTGCGTGTCAACGTCGATGATCTGAAACGGTTGTTGCACACCCATTCTCCTGTGTGTGTCGCTTTACAGGAAACTATGATGCGTCCGGCAGCTCAAGTATAGCTGCGTCACTATGGTTTTTATCTCGCGGACGACGACTCGTCCGAGTCTCGGGGAGGCGTTGCTCTTCTCGTCTCCCAACACGTGCCATCCTAAGCTATGACGCTTTAAACGCCGTAACAGGCTTTTGCTGTGCGTAATTTTGTCGGCCATACGTTCACAGTTTGCTTCGTGTATCTGCTACCGGGAGACCGAGTGGCCTTTTACACTTTGGTCGATTTGGGGTTTGAGCTTCCGCAACCGTTTCTGCTGCTTGGAGATTTTAACGGTCACAGCACTCTTTAGGGATGTTCCTCTACCAATAGCAGTTGTTGAGCGCTTGCTCACAGATCTTGACTTGTTCCTGCTCAATACTGGTGACAATACGTATTTTCATGCCTCAACGCGGTCATTCACTGCTTTGGATCTGTTTTTTTCCTCTCCGTCACAGTACCCTTTGTGAACGTGATCTGCCTTTTCAGGCCCCAAGGGGAGTGACCACTTTCCCATTTTGTTGCCCTCTACCACTTCTGGCAGTGAGTTTTCCAGCTTGCGAGGGTGGAAAGTGGAATGTGCTGATTAGGATCGTTTCGCCACTTTCGCTGTGTTGACGGACGACTTGGGTGACACTCCGACCATTGATCAAGTAGTAGACCAGGTTACTTCTTGTATTCTCCAAGAAGCTGGGTGTTCTGTATCACGCACCTCGACGCATTTCGCTCGCTCACCTGAACCTTGGTGGAACCACGATTGTTCTGCAGCCCAGAAAGCTCGGAAGAAGGCGTGGGACATTTTCCGCAGATACCCGACTCCGGGTAATATGGCGCGTTTCCAGCGGGCAAGGGCCTTATGGTCCACCGTCGCAGCCAACGGGAGTGGTGGCGGAAGTTTGTGTCTAGCATCACGTTGAGGGGATGTTACCTAGTATAGTGCTGAGGTGACCTCGCATAATTGAGATATTACATGATCTAATACCATGTTACTCTATTGTGGGTCAGTAGACCCTAACTGCAACGTTTACTACTAATATTTATTTACACGAGACAAAATTGAAGTAAAACGAACTAAAGATTACACAATAACAGGAGGCATGGGTTTTTTGGCGTGGCCTTTCTAGAGTCAGGCGACGTCGAGATTGTTGCGTTTTTTGTCTCCTGACTTACTCTGTGTGCTGCTGTGTTTTTTTGGCATTTGGCTGGAGCAGGTATTTCCGCATGGTGATATGCTATTTTGCTACCTTTTCCGAAACCTGCGAAGGATCCCGCTTCGCCTTTGAATTACAGGCATATTGTGCTGTCCAGCTGAATGTGTAAGTTATGAGAACGGATGGCAATGCACGTTTGGTGTATTTCCTAGAATCTCGTGCCATCTTGTCCCCGTTCCAGAGCGGTTTTAGGAGGCTTCGTTCAACTGTCGATAATTTACTCGCCCTGGAGACGTCCGTCCGGGAGGCGTTCGTTCGTCGTGCTCACCTGATGTTGATTTTCTTTGACCTGGAGAAAGCCTACGATCGCACCTGGCGTTATGGCATTCTCCGTGACTTCCATTCTATGGGGCTCCGGGGAAACCAGCCGGTGTTTATCCAGAATTTCTTGGCAGATCGCACTTTCCAGGTGCGTGTTGGCACGACATTGAGTCGCCACTTTCCTCAGAAAGAAGGCGTACCCCAGGGTGCTATTTTAAGCGTTAGCTTATTCATTAATTATAAAACTGAATGGCATTCTGTCCACTCTTCCTCCGAGAATCCAGTACACATTGCATGTTGATGACTTGCAAATTTCTTACAACTCAGTAGATGTACGAGCCCTCGAGCGTCGCCTACAGCTCAGCTTGAACTGGCTACTTCATTGGGCGGATGACAACGGGTTTCGCTTTTCGCCGAACTGCTGCATGCGTTTCTGTCTCAGGCGTGGCTTGCATCCGAGTCTACTTTTGGAATCCGTTGCGATTCCAGCAGTTCCGGAAACCAGTTTTCTTGGTGTCACTTTCGACCGATCTCTCACTTTCGCATCACGTATTCTTCATCTGAAAGTGAAGTGTACGAAGGCGTTCAACATCATTAAGGTATTGTCATCTACCTCTTGGGATGTACACCGTGTCTCTCCCTTGCGCCTGAATCGGTCGTTCATGCGCTCCAAGCTGGACTATGCTTCTGCTGTCTATAGTTCTGCCCGACCGTCTCATTTACAGGTGCTTGATCCGGTAACTCACCAGGCACTACGTCTGTGCGCTGGTGCTTTCCGGACATCTCCTGTACAGAGCTTGTACATCGCGGCACATGAACCATCGCTAGAACTCCGTCGCCATATGCTGAGCTGGCGCTGCTTCACAAAGCCGCAGTCTCAACGCGCACATCCTTTATGGCGCAGAGTATTTGAACTCACCTTTGCACGTCATTTTCATTCCCGGCCGTCATGCGTTCCTACTTTCGGCCTTCGAATGCGTCATTTACTGAGTGAGCTTGGTTTGCCTCTTCTTGACATTGCACAGAGTGTCGTGGTTTCTCTTGCCACTTGGGAGACATTTCAGCCATCGGTATGTTTCGACCTGTGCCGGTTTGCCAAATGTAGCACCCCTCGCACTCAATATGTGCAGTACTACCTTGCACATCGACCCCAACATATGCCCATCTTCACTGATGGGTCCAAATCTGACGGGCAGGTTGGGTTTGCTATGGTGTGCTGTAATGTTCTTACTGACAGTCTTCCTGCACAGGCTTCGATTTACACTGCCGAGCTTCATTCCACCTCCTTGGCTCATTCGACGTTGCTCGTTTTTCAGAACTTGTATTTACTCCGACTCACTCAGTGCCTTGGAGGCTCTTGTTATTCTGCAGCATCCAACTCACCCTGTGTTGTCCCACATCCTTCGCACTTTACGTGACTTTCGGACTCGTGTGTTTGATGTCCGTTTCTGCTGGATTCCGGGTCACGTCGGTATCCCTGGGAACGAGTCTGCAGTCCGTGCTGCGAAGTCTTCTGCGGGTCGTCTGCGAATGCTCCTCCCATTCACCGACTGGAAACCAGTTGTTCGAGCCCGTCTCTATGCTCTCTGGCAAGACTTCTGGGACACACAAGCTTCATGCTGTACAACCTGTGGTTGCGGACTGGCCGTGCACTTCTCGCCTGTCTCTACGGGAGGACGTGTTATCACTCGGCTTCGCATTGGACACACTCGTCTCACGCATGATGTTCTTTTGCGTGGCGAGGCCCCACTTACATGTCCCATCTGCCATTCAGGTTTGTACATTAAACGTTTTCATTGACTTTCCCGTTTTTAAATTGCTTTGTGTTCATGTTTTTGAATCTCCTGTTTTACACCTTCCTACCATTTTAGTACTATATCTGATTTTACCGTTTTGAAACAAATTTTGCTTTCTTGTCATATTTATCATGAACTGTAGTTTTTTCATTGGATTTTAACCTTCTGTGATGCGCTGGTTTGATCGCCATCTTTATCAGCTTTTCACTTTACTGCCACTTTTATGTACTTTCGATGTGGGTGCAGGCCTGTGTTCTTGTTAGTTTTATGTTCCTGTGTATCCTATGTTTGGCAAATATAATGACCTTTCAGGTTTTGTGCCATTAAACCTCCATCAACCAACCAACCCTTCATTTATAATAATTTTTTCTCCACTGGCTATGTTCCCCCGCTCTGAAAGCATTCCATAATCCTTCCTCTTCTTAAGCTCAGTCACAATCCCACTAGTCCGCATAACTATCGTCCTATAGCTCTAACTTCTGTTCTTAGTAAGAATACGGAACGCCTACTTTTCTCTCCTTACCCGCTATCTTACCTCTCAGTCTCTCATTCCGGAACACCAATATGGCTTTTTTCCTAATCGTGATACCTTTTCCTTTCTGTTTAATTTTCATTTCTACATCTTACATTATCGTCTTCAATCTTATTATGTTCATCTTAACTCCTTTGATATTCATTAGGCATAAAGAGAAGTCCGTCAATACAGACATGATCACATATCTGTATTGACTGACTTCTCACTACCCTTAATTACCTTGGAATCTCCTCTAACTTTGGCTCTCTAATTTCCTTTCTGCCTATACTTATCAATTCTCCGTTTCTCATACTCTTTCTGCTTCTTTTACTTCTTCCGGTAGTCTTCCGCAGGGCTGTGTTCTATCCCCTATTCTTCTTTTATTATGTTCTCGAGATCTTTTTTCTTTATTTTCGTCCCGTTGCTTGTTTCGCCTATGCCGATGATATATATTTTCTTGATGCCCATCGTTCTTTTTTCACTCTCACTAACCACATGTAGCCTAGCCTCGGCCTTTTTTTCACGTTGGGCTGATTATCACAATTTTCCTTTATCCCCTTCCAAAAGTCATGCCACAGACTTCTCTCCTCGTTCTCTCCAATCCTTTCTTCAATGTTTTTTGTGTTCTGTTCCTATTCCGGTTACCTCTTCCGTCAAAGTTCTTGGTATCTATTTTTCTCTTACTTTCCGTTCCCATCTCTTACATCTTCAAACTAAAATTTCCCGTCAACTTAATATTTTCTCTCTTCTTTCAGGTTTCCGTTGGGGGTGGGGGGTCTTCTTTTCCTTTATTACGGATTCTTAACTACGAAATAGGTCCTCTCTTGAGTATGGGGCCTCCATTTTATTTAATGGTCCTCAATATTATTTGCATAGCATTGATCGTCTTTATAACAAGGGTCTTCGACGTTCTTTGGTTTATTTTCTTTCACCTCCTTTTCCTCTCCTCTATTCCGAATTGGAGCAATATCGGCCCTCCGAACGTCTCCAACTTTTGGCTCTCCGTTCCTTACTTAAAGCATCTTGCTCCTGACAGCTTTTCTCCTTGTGCTTTCCTCATCTCTGAATCTCTGTCATCTTCACTATTCCCTCCGGGTTGCCCAGCTTTTGCCTGGTCCTCAAATTTTTTGTCTTTTCTGCAGTTTTACGTTTCTTATTTACTTCCTTATCATTATCTCCCGCTTTTCCTGACCTGATCTCCGTGTTTCGTTTTTCCTTCATTCCCTTCCTTTCCAATCCTCTTCCCTTATTTCAGTCTATAATATTTTCTTCCTCTCCACTTTCTCTTCTTGTTGGCCTACTTATACCTATCTTGGGTCTGATGCTAGCAAATCTTCATCTGCTGCTATTATTGCTGGCTATACCCATTCTTCTCGGCTTTCTTTTCGTTATTCTCTCTTTCTTCCTTTGTTTCCATTTTTTTCTGTAGAAACTTTGGACATTTGTATTGCTTTAAAAGATCTCATTGCGATTCCTCCAATATGCTACTTTTCTCTGATTGTCATTCTGTCCTCGCTGCCCTCTCTTCTCTCTCACTCCCGAGTCTTGTAATATGCTTAAGCGAATCTATCCTTTATTGCTCGATCTTTCTTGTCGAGGTTGTCAGGTCCATTTTATTTGGGTTCCTGGTCATCGGGTTATATGGATTAATAAACTTGCTGATTCTCTTACTCGTCCTTACCCTCCCTTTCCTTCTTCACTTTCTCTTTGTTCTTCCAGTGATTTGCGTCATTCTATTTTTATGCTTGGTTCAATAAATAAATCTCAATCTGGGATAATTCCCATTGTTTCCGTGAATTTGTCTCCGGCCGATTTATCTTTTTGTAGTTTTAAATTTTCCCGTCATCTCGCTGTCTTATTTACTTGTCTTCGCACCCGTCAACTTAACCAATTCTCTCGTTTTTCGAATTGGACCTGTTTCCTCTCCTCTGTCCTCATTGTCCGGCCCAGGAAACGACTGATCATTTTTCTTTTCTTCTGCCCTCATTATACCTCTCCCTGCCCACAAATCTTTGCTTCTTTCTCTCTCAATCCCCACCCCCAGGTCGTCTCCTAATTTTCCTACGATTGTTAATAGTTATTCCCTTCCTCGACAACATTTTCGCGATATTGCTGTCTATTTCACTTCCACTGGGCGATTCTCACAGTTATGTTTCCCAGCATCCCTTGCTGTGCCTTTATTCTACCTCTCCTTGTCTTTTTTTCCTCCTTCTTCCATGGGGTTTTACTTTCTGCGAGTACGGGTAGTGCTGTTTCGTTCTTAGATTTCCGAGACTTCCTATTCTCTTTAGTTTCTTTCGGCCCAGATTTGGCTAGATTCCTTATTTTTCCGTTTTTCACATGTTTATATTCTTCTTCCTTTGCCTTCTCTTTATTCTTTCGTTTTCGCAATCCCTTCGGGTCCTCCCCCTTTTTTTTTCCCGCTCATCTTGGTGAGTCTGGGTAGTGAAGTTGGCGTCATTTGCTGTTCTCGACAATTGCCCCTTTCCTTACCCCCAGGAGTTCCATTCTTACTTTCCATATTTGTTGCTTCTGGGTGTTCCTTTTGGCAATTTTTCGCCATCTCCTTTCCTCCTTCTGGTTATGTGTTGGTTTCCATGCTCATAATTCCCCATTTTCTACTTCTGTGTGTCTCATTTTTGTACTTTCTCTTCAAACTTTTTCTTGTTCTTGAAAAGGTTATCGGAGAAGTAGCTCGCTTCCGTGCTGCTGTTATCTTCAATTCCATGAAAGAACATATCCTAATGAAGAAATATAGCATACAAAAAGTAAGAGTTATAGAATTGGTAAATTAAAGATTAAAGCAAAGAAAACGGCATTAAATCATGAGAGGGAGTAAGGATGGCGAGGAAGTCGAGAAACTGCCAAAGGTAACAACAAAATACCACAGATCAAGAAACAGAGAATGGAGCTTCCCAGGGGAGGGGAGAGAATTGGCGAGAAACAAAAACTACGCCAAATTCACTACCCATACTCACAAGTTGAGCAGGGGAAAGGGGGAGATCACAGAGGGGTAATCATTAAATGAAATTAAGAAAAAAGGAAAGGAAAAGAAGGATAGGAATATTTGAAAATGAAAATAATAAGAATCCAGCTAGATATGTAAAAAAAAAAAATTCCTGGTATTCTAAGTACGAAGCAGATCTACCCGCGCTCACAGAAACTGAGGGTTCCAAAAAGGGGGGAAATAAGGATACGGTCCGTGATGACGGGTAAAATGACTATGAGAATCATCCAGTGAAATTGAAGTAGGTAGCAATAGCATGAAAGTGTTGTCGAGGGCGGGGGTAACTGTTAAAAATCGTGAAAAAATCAGGAGACGACGACGGAGGGATTGAGAGAGAAGCAAAGAATTCCGGGCAGATGTATAATGAGGGTAGAAGAGAAGAAAATGATCCGTCGTTTCCAGAGCCGGACAGAGAGGTGACGAAGGTAATCCAAGGCGGAAAAGAAGAGAAATGGTTAATAGTTGACGGGTGCGAAGGCAAGTATATAAAACATCGAAATGACGAGAGAAACGATTGCTACGAACAGATAAATCAGTCGGAGGCAAATGGGAGAATTTACAAAAATAGTGGGAATTTTCCCAGATTGAGTATTGTTTATTGAGCCAAGCAGAGGAAATAGTACGGAGCAAATCATTAGAAGAACAAAGAGTAAGGACGAGTAAGAGAATCAGCTAGTTCATTAATCCATATACCCCGGTTGCCGGGAACCCAAATAAAATGGACCTGGCACCCACGACAAGAAAGATTGAGTAATAAACGATAGATTTGCAGAAGAATATTACAAGAGTTGGGAGTAAGAAAAGAGACGACAGTAAGAACAGAAAGACTATCAGAGAAAAGAAGAATATTGGAGGAATTCGCAGTGAGATCTTTTAAAGCAAAGTATATAAATGGCCAAAGCTTCTGAAGAAAAAATAGAAACAAAGGGAGAAAGCGAGTAACGAAAGGAATGACGGGAAGAATGGGAATAGCCTGCAATAATAACAGCAGTTGGAGATTTGCTAGCATCAGTACCAATTTACGTACAAGTAGGCCAAGAAGAAGATAAAGTGGAGTATTATATACAGGACGAGGAGGGAGGAAGGGAATGAAGGAAAAACGATATATGAAGATCTGACCAGGAAAACAGGAGTTAATGATAAGGAAGTAAAGAAGAAGCATGAAATTGCAGAAAAGAAGAGAGACGAAGAATTTGAGGACCGGGCAGAAGCTGGACAACCCGAGGAAAAAGAGAAGGAGATAGAGATTCAGAAATTAAGAAAATACAGGGAGAAAAGCTATCAAGAGTAAGATGCTTAACGAAGAAACGGAGAGCCGAAAGTTGGAGACGTTCAGAGGGTCGATATTGCCCGGATTCAGCATAAAGGAGAGGAAAGAGGGGTGTAAAAAATAAACCTAATGAACGACGAAGACCCTTATTATAAAGACGTCCAATGCCTTGCAAATAATATTGAGGACTGTTAAATAGGATGGGAGTACCATATTCCAGAGAGGATCGTATTGTGCTGTCAAGAATCTGCAATAAGGAAAAGGAAGATTCACCCAAATGAAAACCTAAAATAAGAGAGAAATAGTTGAGTTGATGGGAAATTTTAGTTTGAAGACATAAGAGATGGGAATGGGAAGTGAAGGAGGATGGAAGTAGATGCCAAGAATTTTGAGGGAAGAGAGGTAACCGGAATAGGAACAGATAGGAGAAAATATTGAAAAGGGGATTGGAGAGAACGAAAAAAGGGGACAAATCACAAGCATGACTTTTGGGAGGGGATAAAGAAAAATTGTGAGAATCAGCCCATTGTAAAAAAAATGTCGATGCTATTCTGCATGTGGGTAGTGAGAGTGGAAAGAGAATGATGGGCCCCAAGAAGACAAATATCGTCGGCATAAGCGAAACAGGTCACCGGGAAAGAAAATAAAGAAAAAAGATCTCGTGAATATAATAAGAAAAGAACAAGATATAGAACACAGCCCTATGGAAGACCACCGGCAGAGGTAAAAGAAGCGGAAAGAGTGTGACAGACAGAAAATTAGAAAGCCACAGATTAAAGTTAGGAGATTCCAAGTGAATTTAGGGTAGAAAGAAAACCGTCAATACTGACATGATCATATGCCTGATGAATATCAAGTGAAGTGAGATGAATATAATAAAATTAGAAACGGTAATGTATGTTGAAGGAACGAAGATTAAACAGAAAGGAAGAAGTATCATGGATAGGGAAAAAGCCATATTATGTTCCGGAATGAGAGATTGAGAGGTAAGATAACGGATAAAGCGAAAGAGAAGAAGACGTTCCATAATTTTGCTGAGAACGGAAGTTAGAGCAATAGCTTGATAAATTATAAGGATTAGTGAGGTCGCGATTGGACCTTGGTAGGGAAAGGATTATAGAATGTTTCTAAGACTGGGGAACATAGCCAGAGGAGAAGAAGGGAGTAAGGGAAGGAATGTAAAATAGCACGTACGTGAAAACATGGAATACCATCAAGACCTCGAGTCTTGGTATGAGTGGAGGAGATGGCTGTGCGAAGGTCAGAAATGGAAAAAGGACCAGTGAGAAGAGGACAAGAAGGGAGATGAAACGCAAGGGGTAATGGAGGCAGAGAGGGGCGATTCGAACGAAGTGACACAAAAAGATTCGCCTGATCTGAAGCAGAGGTAAGGGTGCGACCAAAACGTAAGAGAATGTGATGAGTAGATGGAGAAGGAAATGCGTGGCTACGGAGAGCAGATAGGATTTTGTAAACTGAGGGATGAGCAGAGGAAAAAGAGGACCAATACTGACGTCGACGAAGACGGAGAAGAGCAGAATAATATAGGATGTCCAATCCTGGGACTTGAGGAATTTTTTGAACGACGTTAGAAATTTACGTTTGCGGGATAGGAGATAAGAACATAGAGAATTCCACCAAGAGGGAGTACGGGAATGACGGATGGGATGGGAACGAAGTGACGAATTATAAATGGAAAGGACAGAGGAGAAAAGCAGATCGAGAGAACAAACCGAAGGAGCGGGAGGAGTAGCGAGAAGGAAATTAACAGTAGACCAATGGGTGCGAAGAAGACAAGATGAGGGAGGTCGCAAAGTAAGGGGAAAGAAAGAATTAAAAATAGGAAAATGATCGCTGTCAAGTAAGTCGGGTCCAAGAAAGAAAGAAGCAAGGGGAGCAAGTATAGGGAACAAAAACAAAGATCTAAAAAAGGTGGGAAGGGAGACATTAAGCAGTGAGAGATGGGCGGAAAGAAGCCAATCGGCTAAATAATGACCACCGGAGGAAGTAAAACTGGAGCCCCAAAGAGGGTGATGAGACTTAAAATCACCTACGAAAATACGGAGGAGAGATAAAAAAGTCGA
>JJRW01S0032048.1:8990-19769 GCA_001188405.1 Loxosceles reclusa
TTATCTAGTCAGTTCCATGTGATATTGGTTCCTTTATTTCTTCTTGTATGTTTGACGAGGGAAATCTGTTCCCTAATTTGGATGGTGGGGAGGGTCTCAGCGGTTTTCTGCATTTTTGACGTGGTTGGTCGTGGTGGGCTTTTGCCTGTTGCCGACTTTAAATTTTGTATTTTTATTTGTATTTGTGAATGCAGAACATAACTTTCTTCGAATGCAAACGGGCTTTCGTGCTGGTTGAAGGTGTTGGTTGGTTGGTTTGAAGGTCATGCGGTGCCAAGCGCAAGGTGAATACAGAACATTACATGGCTCGGGCACCTCGGGGACGCAACATCACTCCCCGTACTCACCAAAAGATGAGCCCCTGAGAGGAGTTTTTTCACAAACCATCGTTTTCCTCATATTCGAATGAGTAGCAAGCTCTCCTGGAATTTGGTTGGTTGGCTGATGGAAATCTAATACCATGCCGTGCCAAACGTAAGGTGACCACGTAACACTGAAAGGCTCGGTTATCTCGGAGACGCCACTTCACTTCCCGTACTCAACAAAAAGGTGAGCCCCTGAGAGATGGTTGAAGGAGGATCTCCACCCTTACACCATTACCCAATCCATTTTGCATCACCCGTAACCATTTGCTTTAAAAATGGGTGCGTTTCAATCGAGAATCGCAAGCAGAAATTCGGTCTATCAAAGTTTTATCCGTTAACTGATGCGGCACCCTTGCTAACCATTCGAAGTTGACGTAATCACCTTGACACTGTTGACTGGTCGATTGCAAGAATGTTTTCCGATCTCTTGAGCTGTTCTATGCCGATCACTTTCGATTAGAACCGATATTTCGACCTCGGCCGGTCGTCCAGAACGTGGTGCATCGTTCAGATTAAAATTGTTTTCACGGTACTTTCTGAACCACTTACGGCATGTGGAATCGTCAACGGCAATCTCACGTTACACAGCACATATCTTCTTTTTCGTCTGCGAAGCATGCTTGCCTTTTCGGAAATAAAAATTCATATGTCGAAAATGCTCCATATTTTCTGCCATCTTTAATGCTTTATCAAAATTTGCAAAACACAACGAAATAATCTTTCTTCCAAGTACTCGCTGACATGCCTTCTATCAAACAACATCAAAACATTACATGCGTGTAATAGATGACATTTCGGTTTTGCGACGCAATGCCGTCTAGCACCAAAAACGGAACGAACATTAGAATCAACCCAATACTTAAAAACAAAAAGTTGTGTTTTGAAGTTAATTTTTTCTGGATTTATTATTCGTGTTCTATTGTTTATGTGCGAAATTAGGAACTTTAGTTCTTGTTATTTGTATATTTTTAGACATAGATAAACACCTGTGAAAGGTTCTTTCTGTTTTTCTTGTTTTGGCAAGGTTTGCTAATTAGTTAAGTTTGATTTTTGGAGATCTTGCAGTAATTTTGCTTTGACTTAATTGGATTTCCGGAGTTTATAGTCCCAAAATGAGTTCTGAACGATGGTTGGATAGGAAGGTGTAGGTGGTAGTGGTGTGTGGGGGGGAGGTGGATGTTGGTGGTCATGGATACGTATGTGTCGTAAAGAGAGAATAATTAGGTGCTGGTGTGTCCTCGCAAAGCCAAGAGCGTTGGAAATTTGGATAAGTTGACTTTAGATGCACCTTTTGCAAAGTTTACGGAATTAAATGCAGGTTCTGCCCCATCTCATGCAGAGTTAGCTGGGGCTACTGAGCAGACTCTTGAAACATAGAGAAACGGGCAAAATATTTAACAAAAGATTTTAAACTGTGTATGGCACGTTGTACTTGTTTTAATATAATAAGCACACTTGCCCAATAACCCTTGTTTTTTCTAATAAAGTTCTATACATGTATGTCTAAGTTTTGATACATTAAGAATAGAGGCATTTCTTTTCTTTCAAGTGATAAAAGTCGTATTCTGAAAACTATATGCGTATATATATCGTTTTATAGCATGTAATTAATTAATTGTTGTGGAAAATAGCAATAAAATTAGTTTCACTGCATAAAGAGAAACTATTGAGGGTGACATCCAACAATGGAAATTTCATAATGATACGTACCATCTCTTTGTGGATTTTGCTGAGTTTGTTAGAAATATATAATTTTTTCCGTCGGTCATAGGAGATGTAACAGCCTCCAAGAGTCACTTTGCAATGCTCGTCGGGCAGAAATAAGGAATGCCTGGAAAACAAGCAGAAGACACTATATACATTGCGAAGGAAATGGTAGTTCTCCTTTGTTTGCATTATGCATTTTGAGTAGAATCCTATATACAATCTTTTCTAAAAATAAATACTTAATTTGTCGAATGCACATTTTCCTGTAAAATATTCATCATTGATTAAAAGTGGTGTATTGAATGTAGTAATGTTTAAAATTACGATATATAATATAACAAAATGTCTATAGCAACTAGGAGGCGGTACTATTTTTCATGGTGAGAAAATAATCCATTTCAAATTCGCGACAATTCATGTTTCAAAGTTGCACTTTGCGAATTTTCAAGTAAACCCGACTTGAGATCTGTTAAACGCTATTACAAAACAACGGTTTTGCCCGAGTAAAGTTAAATTTAGCACATGTTGACCGGTTTCGGTGGATTACCTAGGATCCACTTTTTTCCGTCGTTTGTCATCGTTTTGAAAAAGGTGGATCCCAGATATAATCAACGGAAACCATGGTCAACATGTGTTGAATCTACCTTTACTTACACAATAACGTAACTGCACAATAACATAATGTGTCTTGTAACAGTGTTTCACTGTATCTCGCATAAGAATTTCAAATTGTTCAAGTCCCTAATGAGACCTGTCAAATATTCTGGTTTCGGAAAAAAACCCGAGGATGGAGGTTAAAAACTTTTAACTATTACTAATCTCCTCCCTGCTAACCTTTAACATTACAAAAAAAACATGCATAAAGTAAAGTGTCCATACGTCCTCGGCGAGAAAGAATCTGTGTTAGAAACAAAGCCACGTCAAACGACTGGCACATTCAACATATAAATTGCTATCTTGTTTCGCTTGCTCAAGAGAGAGAACTTCTCTCCCTATTACAAGCCACGTTGGTGTCTACAGTTGAGTCGAGCCTTAATTTAACGTCTGCACTGAAGTGATGAATCGAGCATTAATAAGTACCCAAATGTTTAGTCCCAAATGGGAGCAACTTGAAGTATTTTTACCAACAAAGTCGTCAAATTCTAAACCTAAAGATTATCTGAGGGATAGAGAGAGAGAGAGATGTGGTTCAATCTCTTCAGATAAGTAAACCTTACATTAAATTAATCCCATAAAAGCATTAGATAAAGTAAAATTTTTACGTTTTAACGTTTTTCTCAAAAACGTATAATTGACATTGAATTTGATTAAATTAGTTTGAGAAATGTTTAAGCACTGAAATTAGTAATTGAAGTGTGATAGATAATTATTACTGAATATTTGTTTTCGAATTGTAAAGTTGCTCTTATAAAATTAAGTGCCAAGTGTTGCATTTGAAACACGTCATACTTTCGTGTTTCCTTTGTAAAAATTTATTAGATCTTAATAAATACTTTGTTTGATCTTACTTTTGTGTCATTTTATAGTTAGTAGCTATACGTATGTGTTTAGTTATGTTGTAGATTTGATTTGATTCATACTGATTACTTAAATATTTGCTTTGTACTAAATCTGAAGACGAATTTGAAACGCTCATGTAGAGTTAAGAGCTTGATTAGCTCTGACGATTTGTTTTCTGCCACCCTTGGTGCTCAGAGTTTGGATTTCGTAGCAGAGTTTGTTCGCTCTCATGCTAAACTTGCCGAAGCTGACGAATAGGCTTTTGTAAACTACGCTTGGTGAACATCAAGGAGATGTCTTATTTAAGATTCGAAAGCAATCTGAATGAAGAATTCGCTGGTCATGGCATTCCTCACAATGAGTCACGACTCCGGTGAGCATGTTTTTCTCCCTCTCTGCTGATGTGTTTGATTATTTGCGTATTGCCACGGATGACTTCCTTAGTGGTAATACATGCCAGATTTACGTCAGTGGTGTGAAGATTAAAATCTGATTTGTCACCGTCCGACACTGAGTCTTCTGTCAGTTGATTTGATTGAGGGTTACAAACTCCCCGTAGTTGACCGATGACTTGATCCAATAAGAGTTAATTGTGCAGCGTGATTCTTGCATACGAACCACCATAAAGCAGTGCCATTTGAAATGTTTCATTGTTCAAGAGACATAGGCAAATGGCAAGTGCTTCAATAGCAACACTCCCGTGGAAACAGCGATGAGTCCACTCACTGTCTGCATCTCTACACTGCTCATAAGATTTATGCGATCAGTAAGTTTTAAGGATATTCTGGGAGGCCACTTTAGCTGAATATTAATAGAAAATGGTAAAATACCATTCGACAAGCACCAAAGTAGTCGCAGTAGATTCACTATACAAAATAAACGTATTGACGTCAAAATGCATAAATTGCAAATTTATAGCGAAACCGCACGTGCTAGGGAAGCTCTTATATTCTGGTTCTTTGAACATGAGACAGTATTTTTGTGTGTGAAAGAGTTCCAAATCTGATATTGTAATGTGTTCCACTGGAGTACTGCGAAGAGTAATTTCTCGACTCTGAATCGATTTCCGGAACTGGGAATGTACAGAAGGGTCGAGGTCAAAGTTACCCACGTGCCACCACGTCTTCGGACGATGGTTATCTGCTGTCAACTGCCCATCAGAAAGGGCAATAAAACACAACACTGCTTCAGCAGGAGTTTGTACAAGCCACGAGGCACACTTTTCACTGAAACTAACCGTAACAGTCTTCACGCAAATGGATTTCATGCACAGAAAACAATGGTCTGTGTCCCTTAAACGGAGCCCAGCCCGGAGGAATTGGGCTACTGGGGACATCAGAAGTGGAGAGTTTGTAGTAGCCGTGTTATCATCTGGCACGCCACATAACATATTTGCGCAATAAACATTACAGTATCGTAAGGGTGGATTGCTGGTATGGACAGGAGTAAGTATAAGAGGCCGAACGAAGCCAAATTTCATCCGAAATGGCAGCTTAACGGGTTCGAGGTATAGGAATGAAATATTACAACATATAGCTGTTTTTATGCGGCAACCGTGAATGATTTGTCCCTTCTCCTGCATGGATAATCCACGTCCTCACAGTGCATCTCTCGTTAACAGCCTGCTTGAAGGAAAAGGAATCGAGCGCAGGCAGTGGCCAGGATGATCACCTGCTTAAACTCAATAGATTTGTTGGTGGGTTGATTGGAATTTTTAATGGAACAAGAACCTGCAAACGTTATACTGTGCCAAACATAGGGTTGATTCATAATTGATGATTTTGCTGAAACCTATCGACTAGAGGATAAAGAGAACAATTACAAAATCAAGAATTAGGCGATCAATTCCAGAATCACATACACAAGAATTTTACAAAATCAAGAAAGATAATTCCTTAAAACACAATCTCAAATTTCATGATACATGTTGATGGAAATCAAGAATTGTTTAAGCAGATCCGTTGATCCCAAAATGCTTGGAAGATTCAAATTACTATTGTTTAAGTTTCTTGAACGGAGATGATTAAAAGCAGGACATTCAGTGAATATATGATTAATTGTGAGAATGGAATGTCAGTTGGGACAAGAAGGATGATTCTCACCTCGCAGGAGATATACATGAGTGAGTCGGGTGTGTCCAATACGTAGTCCTGTCAGTAAAACATCCTCTCTGCGCGAATGGCTGCAAGGCAAATTACACAGGACTGGCTTCACTACATGCAACTTGTTGACACTTTGTGAGTCCCAAAAGTTCTGCCAGATAATGCAAATACGGGCTCCAATGACAGGTTTCAGGTCGGTGTACCGCACCGGCATCTGCAGAGGACCAGCCGAAGAAGCAGGCTTCGCCACTCGATCTGCTGCCTCGTTCCCAAAAATTCTGACGTGTCTTGGAATCCAGTGGAAACAGAGATCAAATCCTTGTGATAATAAATTACTCATGGCGGCATGTATGTGGGACAAAATAGAATAAGTTGACTGTAGCGAAGAAATGTATTACAAAGCACTGAGAGAATCGGAGTAGATAAAGCACTTCCTCGTGGATGAAGGATATATGTGCTCGAGTGCAAGAGAAATGGAATGTAGTTCAGCAGTAAAGATGGATTCTTCAGGGGACAGTCTGCCAGTGAGTGTAACGTCGCCGCAGACCATCGCGGATCCAACATACCCATCCGATTTCGACCCATCAGTGTTTATGGAAATATGGTAAGGAAATGCGGCTCGGCGCTCCAGGAAATAGTGCTCACACTTATCGTTTGGCGTACCACATTTAACATACGTGCACAGATCGAGATAAACAGACGGAAATACCCTTTCCCATGGCGGCAATGAGTCTAACGCAGAATTTGCTATGGCTCAGAAGTCAATCTGAAATTCAGCTAAAATCGATTGCATTCGGATCCCAAAGCTTTGTATGCAAGATGGACGTGAGCGAAAGAGATGGATATGAATCGGTTGAAACACGCGAAGCCATAATGGGTGACTATTGTGAGATTTTAACCTGAAGTAATATTGAAGGCTGAGTTGATGGCGTCGCAGTGTAAAGGATGGCTCGTTAACTTCGACGTATAAGCTCTGAACAGGAGAAGTTCGAAAAGCACCAGTGCACAGACGAAGCGCTTGGTGATGCACTGGATCAAGCAACTTTAAAACAGATGGACTAGCTGAACCATAGATCATGCAACCGTAATCCAATTTGGATCGAATACGAGATCGATACAGGTGTAATAGTGAGGTGCGATCCGCTCTGCACCTGGTTAGATGATAAGAACTTTATGATGTTAAGCGCCTTCATACACTTCACTTTCAGTTGTCGTATATGGGCAGCAAAAGTGAGGGATCGGTCGAAGGTGAGACCAAGAAAACGGGTTTCAGGCATAACTGGAATAGCGTCAGAAACTAGATATAAATTCAGTTCGGGATGTACACCTCGTCTACGGCAGAAATGAATTCAGACCGTTTTCTGAGTGGAAAATTTAAAGCCATTATCGTCCGCCCACCGAAGGATTCTGTTCAGCGATAGTTGTAGTCTACGTTCCAAAAGTTGCATATTTGCTGAGCTGTATGAAATCTGCAAGTCATCACCATACATGGAGCACTGAATATCTGGAGGGAGATTTGTCAAAATGCCATTCAATTTGATTACAAAAAGGGTATCACTTAATACAGAGCCTTGGGGTATGCCTTCTTCTTGGGAAAAACTGCGTGAAATTGTGTTACGTATACGTACCTGGAAAGTACGAAATGCAAGAAAGTTTCCAATAAAAACTGATATTTTCCCGGAGACCCACTGAATGTAGGTCACGGATGATGCCATATCGCAATGTCCGATCATAGGCATTTTCCAAGTCAAAGAAAATGGAAACAAGGTGTGCGCGAGGAACAAACGCCTCCGGGATAGACGTCTCCAGGGATATCAGATTGTCTGTAGTTGGTCTAAGCCGCCTGAATCTATTTTGGAACGGAGATAAAAGACCGGATGATTCGAGAAAATGAAGAACACGGGAGTTAACCATCCGTTCCAATAGTTTGTATAAACATCTTGTGAGCGCAATTGGGGATAATTTACAGATGAGGAAGGGTCCTTTCTATGCTTTGGGAATGGGAGTACAATAGCATGTCACCATGAAGATGGAAAATCGTGTTCTAGGCATATACAGTGGAACATCTGTAATAGAAGATGGAGGGAATCGAATGGTAAATAGCGAAGCATGGCATTATGCACATCAACGGGACCTGCTGCTCAGTCACCACAACGAGACAGAGCTTCCCGCAGCTCATGAAGTGTGAATGGAGCATTATAAGCATCGGGATGTAAAAGGCCTGAAGGATAGAGGTGAGTTTTCTGCACGCGATTTACTTTTCCCGAAATGAAGTACTGTAGTTGGTAGTGCTTGAAACCTTGGAAAACGTTTCTGCTAAGACATCTGCTATACCCGAAAGATCTGATACGGTTCCGCTATCAGTGTTCAAAGTAGGTACGGGATGTGAAGTGAAATGTCCACTAATTCTCCAGATTTTATTCCACATATTTCTTTCAAATTTGCAGCAGACGTGATGCTGGATACATATTTCTGCCACGACTCCCGTTTACTGCGACGGCGGATACGGCAAGTATTTGCACGAGCCCCCTGAAATCGCTGCATGTTGTCTCTTGTCGGATGCCTGCGAAAAATGTCCCAACTTTTCTTTGGCGCTTTGTAGCTGCAGTACATTCGTGGTTCCACCATGGTTTTGGAGATTTTGGTAATCGTGCGGATGTGCGAGGTATGGACGACTTTGCCGCTTGGAGAATTGGATGATGTAATTTTTGACACTGCTTGGTAAATATTTTGTGTGTCTATCTATCTCTCGTCAAGGTAACCAATGAGGCATATGATTCCCAATCGGCGCATCGGATTTTCCATCGGGGTACGCGTTTGAAATCGCAAATCTCAGCGATGGACTGAGTCAACGATCTTGGGAAATTATCACTACCCATTGGGTGAGGATGGACTGACCATGACCATAGGGGGTACTCTGACGGTGTTCAGAAGGACAGATCAAATGCAGTGAAAGCTGTTCTGGCAGCATGAAAATAAATGTTCTCTCCTGTGTTCAGCAGGGATAGGTCGAGGTCTGTTAACAGACACTCGACCACTGGCCCTCTGCTGTTTACATCAGGGAAACCCCGAAGCTGACTATGTGCATCGAAGTCTCCAAGCAGCAAAAACGGTGTTGGTAATTGCTCAACGAAGTCCTCCAGTTGCGTTAAATTAACATGATCACTCTGAGGCAAATACAAGCGACAGATTGTGAGAGCAGACGATAAGTGCATGCGAACAGCTACAGCCTGTAAAGGTGTTCGAAGTGTGTGAGGAGATGACGGAATGTGGTTGGGAAGAAGTAGTGCGACACCACATCTCGCCTCAGATGAAAAATGATTGCAACGAAGATGTCTTATCTTCACCTTATTATGTGTCGTCTTATCTTCGCCTCATCTGTTGGCTTTAAAAGTGTCTCTTTAAGGCAAAACACACCAGTGAAAATTCACTTATAAGTTGTTTGATATAGTCTTTGTTGGCACGAAAACCACAACAGTTCCACTCTAAGAAGCTGTAATGCATGGGCTGATTATGTAGGAGAGAGTGGTTTATTTTGATGTTGCTCCCGTTTTAATGAGACTTTTTTAGACTTTACATGGATGAAATTATCTACATCCATGTCGTCTTCTTGGATGTCATCCTGTTGTTCTTCTAATACTACTGCACAATTTGAAATGAATCATTTATCTGTTTGCTTGGACATATTTTTTGAGAATCTTTTACTTCTCGTTTTTTGACTGTCGGTGAAATTAGTATTCTTTTTTCGACTAGACTGTGTAGTTGGAGGTTTAGTCTGGGTGTTTGCATGTGTTGTGTTGTTTGCAACATGTGATGGTTTGATGGTTTTGTTAAACGTGACTGTAACGGAAGGAGAGAAACTGACATCTGTCTGTGTACTTGCAGGAACCGTGGATCGGACAGCTGCCGCATAAAACACAGAACCCGGTAATGGAGCCGGTGTTAAACGTTTTTTAGCTTCTGAATGAGACAAGTTTTGTGTGGTCTTGAGGCGTTGAATCTCCTGTTCCTGTTTCCAGCGAGGACACGAACGTGAATATGCTGGGTGGTCGCCTTGCCAGTGACACACTGAACGGTAATTGAACAGTCTTCATCATGAGCAGCTTGACCACATTTTAGATATGTAGTGGAGCCACCACAAGCAGCTTGGTTATGGCCAAACTGTTGGCACTTGAAGCATGGGAGTGGATTCCGTATGTATGCTCTCACAGGACACTTCAGGTATACGGCAGTAATATCAGTTGGTAACGTAGGAATTCCAACTGTTAGAATGAGGTGTTTGGTTGGAACATATTGGCCATCTTTACGTATATATGCGACGTACTGCCGTGACCATTTGGCTTGCCCAGTTCTGCTTGAATTTCAGTTTCGGGAACGTGAAATAAATCGATTTCCGAAATTACTCCACGTGAGGTATTTATTGTGTTATGAGGAGTGACTGTGATAGGGATATTAGCTAATTGTGTACTCTTCAGGAGGGATTTGGATTGTGCTATTGATGCCGTTTCCATTAGAGAATCTCCGGAGTGCAGTTTCTTGATTGATTTGGGTGTTCCGGATAAACTATAGATTCCTTTTGAAACAACAAATGGGGACAAAGTGCGCAATGCTGGATCAGTGGAATGTACTATGAGAAACAGCGGTAGCGGATCGCTTTCGACCAAATTAGTTACAGAGCTTTTGGTTCGGGGTCTCTTCTAGGCCCCTCTCAGAGAAGATAAACGTGTGTTTTGCATATTAGTCTGTATGTTCAGCTCCCAGCAGCCTCACCCTCCATCGAGCCCTATAAGGGGACGTGCAAGCTAGGAGCTCTATGCTCACGATTGGGCAAACAAGAAGACTAATTGTGCCGGTCCGGCACGATCGGCTGTCCCTAGCCGGGGAACGCAAAGGAATCCGCCGTCTAGCCGGTTGCCTCAGCCCGGGGCATCGCGGAGACACCCGCCTAGCATGAAGCCAGGGCAAAAGCAGTGTACTGGGAACAGTACCTCGCCTCTCAACTGCCAGGATCCCCTTTTCCAGCAACACGGGTCGCCGCACACAGCAAACATGCGGTCACGCTAAAGTGATGCAATAACTCCCTCCACCATGCAGGTTATAGCTAC
>JJRW01S0032225.1:21936-32276 GCA_001188405.1 Loxosceles reclusa
CAGCGTCACCAGACCAACTAGGTGCAACTTATATTGTCTTAATCTTAAACTTAACCTCGAAAACAAACCTCAGAAGATTGTGCACCTGCTTTTGGTTGGAAGGGAACAAGGAACATGAACGTGTCCGTGCTTCTCGCAGGTTCTGCCGATTCCCTCTGCTGGTGCTCTGTCGAGAACATCCTGAGCTGGATCACCATGTGTGAGTAGCCTCTCGTAACCAGTGATTCTCGCAGTCTTGTCAGATGTCCTAGGCGCTAGCCAATTCGTCGATTGGAAGACCCAGCTTCTTGCAATCCAATATTTCAGCTTCTTTCAAATTATATTACACAGACAAATTTACTTCACCAGGATTTTACAGGCATATCCAGTGAAAAAGAACGGCCGACAAAACAGAAGAACTACAGACGCGTAACTTCCAAGATCTTTTATATATGTAAACATAGAGGAAATTTTGTTTTGCCTACTGATGACGAGACCGTTCAGATCGTATGAATCATGTCACAACTCAAATTATTTCTAAATCCTCATCAGAAATACCAGCAGATGGAGTGTTGTAGCAAAGTGACTACTCCCTCATGGTGGGTGGTTTCTCTGCAAATGAGTATACACTGCTCAAAACAATTAAAGGATATTGGGGTTGTGGGTTGATCTTGCACCTGGATAATTGTTTGGATGATTCATACATTATCGACAGACGTAGTAGCCTATGTGAGATAAAAATGACATTTGTGAGGCAGAAAAAAATGCTTTTTATTGAGTATTTGGGTACAAAAGGAAAAAAAAAACACAATTTGTGCATATGAGAAAAACAATTAAAAAAGGTGTTTCCGTAAAAAAAATCATTTTTACTAGGGGGTATGGTTCCCCCGGTCGGACAGCAACGTTGTACACCGTTGAAGCATCGAGTCAATGTGGCTATTAATGAGGGGCTGGGGTATTCTGTCCCATTCCTCCAGAAGATCCCGTTCCAGTTCTTGAAGAGCTTGTGGGGGTAGTAGATGTCCAGCAACTCGTCTGCCTAGAATGTCCCAAACATTTTCTATTGGGTTTATGTCCGGAGAAGACGCTGGCCATTTCATTCGTATGATTCCTTCCACCAAAAGGAAATTATTCACGACGTTATCACGATGTGGCCAGCAATTGTCGTCCATTAACATGAAGTCATCTCCAATTGGAGCAGCGTAAAGGACTACAATAGGCCTGAGGATCTCATCCCTATATCGGCAACCGGTTAGAGCTCCGTTTCAAATGATATGGAGATCGGTGCGCCCATCAATGGAGATGCCAGCATACACCAGCACTCCCCCAACGCCAAATCGAACACTTTCGTGCACGAAAGTAGGTAGTTTCTAGTGCCACGTTCCCTCCAGATGAAAAAACGCCTATTATCAGGATGAAAAGAAAAACGGGACTCGTGAGAGAAAAGAATATTGCACCAGGCATTTCTCCTCCAGTTCAGAGTCTCTGTTGCCCACTCCCTACGGATGCGACGGTGCCTTGTTGTTAACGTGATATACACCATTGGTCAGCGAGCATACAGACCTACAGCGTGAAGGTGGTTTCGGACAGTTTCTGTCGAAACTGTCGTTCCAGTAGCCGAGCGAAGGTGTTGTTGAAGAAGAGTGGCATTCAGATTTCGGTGTCTTCGAGTTGTTAGCGTTACATAACGATCTTCATTGGGCGTTGTTGAACGTCTATGACCTTTCCCTGATCTTTGGCCTGCATTTCCAGTCTCCGAAAACGGTTCCAGATCCTGGAAATCACACTTTGTGAAACTATAATGACTTCTGCTACTTTGTCTTGTGTTTGCCCCCCTCTCCAACTGGCTAACAACTCTCCAAGCTTATGATTCGGTTAAATGCCTTCGTTGAGACATCGCACTCATCGAAACAACGCGCTTTCTGAATGTCGACCATTCCTTTCCGCTTTATCTTACATGAAGTTGAAAGCCAAATTTCATTCTCTGCCGCTAAAGCAACGTTTTTGACGTCAGACTCCAAATTTGCATACTCTGAAGTTTGAAAACGAGAAAAGTGACTCTCCTCTTCCATTTAATGTAAAAAAAAACTTTTTGCTTAGGCCGTTATTTTACACAAGACTTAAAGTATATTTAATTGTTTTGAGCAGTGTATTTCAATTGCTTGCTTTAATTATTATAAAGTGTAATTTCCGTCATTACTTCATTTCAGCAACTCAATTCACACAAATTAGTCAACATCCAACTTGCAACCACATGTTTATCCATAAAATACGGACAAACACTAAGAATTTCTGAAGATTGTTTTCTTTGAGGTATTTTCACTTTGGAACTACTTCACGAATGAAAAATAAGTTTTATTCTAGCATAAGTCTTTCGTTCATTGCTCGGTATTATTGAAGTGGAAATATCCGAGCATGTTTTGCCTCTTCCTGCCTAAAATTCTATTAAGAATTCAGTGAGTTACATGCTGCTCTTCCGCGATTGAAAACCCAACATTCGCTCGGTTCTTGACACTAATGTTAATTTAAAGTCTGCGTAAATATTAGATGAAATTGAATTAAGGCATATGCTTCTTTGCCCCGAAGAAATTTATTATTAATCTGTTCTTCGAGGTTTCGTAAATGTCAGGAAAGCAGTTCTGCATGGCGTAGAAATTCAATTACGTCCAAGAATGGTAGCCAGCAAATGGAATGAAGGAATTCCTCCGACTTTTCTCTTTAATTCCCTCTCTTCTCCTCACCTTGTGATCAGGGAGTTTCTATTATTAGGCACTGCGGTCTTTTCATCAATGTTTCGTTATACCTATCAGAATCTCAAATGCGATATGTATGTCAGCGTGGGTCAGTAGTAATGAATGACCAAAAGCCCCAACGAGTACTTCTCTAGAATAAGAAAGAATTTAAATACAAATCAGCGCGAAAAACATTACCGTGAAAATATTGTAGCTGATTGGCATAACAGTACATAAGTAAAACAATGGTCGTGAGCACACGACCATAGGGCCGTTGCGTGAATAACATAAAAAGGACAAGAATAACCTTAAAAAACAGTGAAAAATGTAAAAATAGAGTCACAAACAAGGTATATAGAGTCTAATATTTCCAAAAAGAAGGAAGAATGAGTGTAATATTTTAGGTTCACGGAAATGAGCAACGGGCAATCTATAACTTTTCAGTCCAATATTTATTTAACAACATGATTAGGAGACAATTAACCTCCAGCCGGCATTTACGAGATATCTCGCGAGTCTCATTTACCTTATCCCCAAATCATTTTTCAAATATTTCATGGAACGGATGGATTTCACCTTTGAAATTTCTAAGGTATCTCCAGCAATATGTCCTATTCCCATTGCAATGACAAAGGAATTCATCCTTCAAGGAAAACCCTTGCAATTTCTCTCTCTTTTGCACACAACAGGAGTTTTCAGTTCTGACTCAAGGCGGCAGGAGGGTTAACACAGTTTTTGTAACAGCGTTAAACACAGTTATTGGAACAGCGTTAAACACAGTTATTGGAACAGCGTTAAACACAGTTATTGGAACAGCGTTAAACACAACCAAAGTTGACCATAGTTTCGGTGGATTACCTTGGACCCACCTCTTTCAATACGCGACGACTGAAACATGTTCACACTATGTGATGTCCACCCACAAAATACTCAAACTAAGCGACAGAAATACTCCGTCGGCGTAACCTAATCGGTCAAAGCGGCCACTCTAGAGCTCTGGGGATGGCGAGATCCGCAGGTTCGAAACCCGGCGTCGACAAAAAATAAAGTTTTTCTTTACAAATGGCGCCCGAACTTAGCGACACACAATATTGTCCAAGGACCCAATCGTTAGGTCCACCACTCGAGGTCAGGTGATACCCTAACTTCTCTTTCAAGTGGGGGAGGATGTATTGTCCACCCACAAAAGCGACAGAAATCCCCCGTCGGCGTAGCTTAATCGGTTAAAACGGCCTCTCTGGAGCTCTGGGGATGGCAGATCCTTCGGTTCGAACCCCGGCGTTGACAAAAAGGGCAAGTTTTTCCTTACAAATGAAGCCTGAACAGGGACTCACACTAGTGGCCAAGGACCCAACCGTTAGGCCCACCACTCGAGGTCAGCTCTATACACTGACCTCTTTTTCAAGTGGGATAGGATGTGATGTCCACCCACAAAATACTTCAAAGTAAGCATAGAATTACAGCGTCGTCGTAGTTTAATCGGTTAAAGCGGCCGCTCTGGGGTTGGGAGATTCGTAGGTTCGAATCGCGGCGTCGACAAAAAGTAAAGTTTTTCTTTACAGTGACTTCTGAGCTGCATTTTTTAGATTACATCTCAGTAAAGTTAAATATGTAAACTTACAGTGTCAGCTGTTTTTAAAAATATGGTTGAATCACCGTAATTCTGAAATATTTTTCACTAACCGTATAATCACGGTTAATCAGTGTGGACAGAAAGCTGACGGTTCATCAAACGTAATTTTACATCGAAATTTTTAAGAGCATATCTCGTGCAACTAGCAGTACAAAATAGCAGTTACAGACACTACAATCTACGATCAATTCCCGCCTTTTTTTTTAAAGGGAAATTAATCCTCTTTGAAAATAAATGACTTTCTATCCCACTGTTCAAAGAAGGGGAATGCGAGGAAGAAGCTGATGAAAAGGATGCTTTCACTGACATGAAGAAAATATCAAGCGTCCTACAAGGTAAATGGAACGAATGAGAAAAACGAAAGCGGTGTAGAAAAAAAGAAAAATGCAAGACTGCACACTCCTAAACATTTCTTTTGACGTATATCGAGAAATTCACTTCAAGTACCAGAGAAACGTTTCTTAGCATGAAAACGTTTCCTGCCAGTGTTCACTCTCTACAACTTGACATTTCATTCTTAGATGAAAAATATCTTTTGCGTCATGAAAGTGGAAATGTTAAAGGATGAGGAATAAATATATCTGAGTTTGCTAACAGCCTACAATTTGTAAGATTTGCGACAAGATTGTTTACTTTATTTTCATTTGGATTGATGCAGTTAAATTTAATGAAGCTATTTTGTACATGTTATGAGCAAAATTGTGAAACTGGACCATAACGTAAGGTACAAAAAAAAGAAATTCTGATTCTATTAAAACATGTTTTAAAAAAAGCACAATATTTTCATAGGAAAAAGTCACGCCAAAACATTATACGCTGGTTAACGAAAATTAAATAACAAACTAACAAAATGCAATAAGTTTGAGAATCGTCGTTCAAAATGCGCCAGAATGGCATATGTTATGTGAGGAAAATCAGGAAGCAGCGACGTCTGACATCGATTTATCGAACGAGTGAAAAGTTTAAAGTTTTAGTGGTTACGCAGGGAGGCAGCAGTGATTGCGGAGAAGCTGACATCAAGAATCGTAGATAAGCAAGGTGTGGATATGACATTGAGACGGTATTTGCCTGAAGAATTACGTAATCGTTCAATAGCAAGACTAGAAATAGGCAAACACAGGCGAATGTTGACAGATGACTGAATGCATTCTATAGTCTCCGCTTGTCCTAAGGTCTCTGCTTGTCCTATGGTCAGCCACTTGTAGCAGTACTATCTAACCACGCACAGCTTTACGGAACAGTCCAGTGCAAGGCAAAAACAGCGTCAGGTGATTGATAGGTGTAGCTATGTTCTCGACGGCACCACGAAGTACGCCTACTCACTTCCGATTAATATTACTTAATTTACATTGCATCATAAAAGTACCTATTGTACAGTGGTACGAAGATGGGTGTGAAACGACTGGTGTAGCCCGTTACGAGTCCCAATCGAGCGTTTCTAGTACGGATTGAAACGACGATTGAGTTTCAGACCAACACGACCGGGTACATCGACTCAACTTGCATTTGGTGTAATCCAGAAATTGGTCGAAAGTCTTCTTAAGAAGGTGTTTTCTGTAATCAATTCCAAAGGTGGACCTAGCCCCCAGTTATAATAATACAAGTCTCTTTACATGCTTTTTCACAGGTGTCCGAACAATTATTGCTATGTAGTGAATTTGTAATAGTTTTTTAAATAAATTCGTAAAGAAAGATTCATCGGGGTCAATAGACATCTTAAGTACAGGTTGATCACTAGTCGTTATCACGATGATGAGTTGCAAAAAGCTAGGAATTGGAAGCCAGCTGCTTCAGCAATCCAGTGTCAACTGGCGACTTCACCCGGAGGGACTTAGGCAAGAGACGTTCTTTCTTGCACCTATGGTTGAACGTGATATGTTCCTGGAAGTTTACCTCTGTTCCTGGAAGTCCCAGGAAGTTTACCTCTGAGAGGTGCAATTTTGCACCTCTCAGAGGTAAACTTCCTGGCGCGGTACAGCATATCCTGTCTGTAGGCATCCCGTAAATTCGTAAAGAAAGCGTGTCATCATCGTGATAACGACCAGTGACTTAAGATACTTAAGTCACTGGCGTAAAAAGCTTAGGATCAAAAAATATTTAAAGAGCTTAAGAAAGTTTTTAAATGCTTTATTTTTGATGAATTTCCTTAATTTAAGTGTTGTTCATTTTCCGTATAGCAGTTCCTTTCTGACAGTGCAAATTGCAGCCTAGTTGTTAAATTAAATTTCGCTGTGCATCTAAAAATAGAATTTTGACATTCCGAAGGGATTGAGATGTATGAGAATATTAATCTCTATACACTAATAAACGCTAATTTAGCAAGGTTTCTTTTGAAAGAACCAGAGGCGTAGCTATGCGTCGTATTTGCCTGGGGGTCCTTGGTAAAGTGGACCGTCAGGACAACATTTCGTGCCTTTTATTTAGTGAGATGAGGCCAACGCCACTGGAAATGACATAAAACCATTAGCAGGAACAAGTATCTATGTACTGATATTTCTCAGCAACTGATTCACTATTGTTATAATCATATTTCCATGAGCTTTTGATGATCTTGAGATTAAGTTCCATAAATTCAGAAATTACTACTACTACTACTACTACTACTACTATCCGCCTGGAGACTTTGACTCTTAGCGGTCTTCTTCTCCTACTGTGTTAAAGTCATTAGAATGGGACGAGATGAGTAAGATGTTTTCAGAGCTATTCACAGATGCAGGGTTACGTGAATCTACCCGTCTGGACTATATAATGTTCCATTGCTCTAACCCATTTTCTCGAGGGAAGGCTCTGTAGTGTTCCGAAGGCATGCTCTGCCTTGAAATGATTCAGGAAAAATTCCGGAGAAATTTTATTAAAGTACAAATGAAAACTGCGAGCTGGCAGCACACAGCTACTGGCGCCACCTGTTATCGAAAGAAGAAGATGAAACATGTAAAGATAGAGGACGAGAATTTTCCCGCAAATGATGAAAAACAGACCTTTATTTTGCAATTTTTCTGTGTCAGGAACATTGGAAAATAGGTCAAAATATTCGACCTTCCAACGCGTCTTGCTTATTAAAATCTCTTCGCATTTAATGAATGATAATATAACTGAATAACGTTTGCTTCCCGTGGCTTACTTCAGCTCTAGTAGCTCGTTTGTAAATTTGTACATTCGAAATTAGGATTTCGAACAACTGCTGCTTGGTACGAAATCGTAAGAAAAGTTTAAAAACAAGATTTTACTGCGTTTCTATGCTATTTTGATGCTCTTCTTCCTTCCCACATATATAAAATACATATTAACCAATGGTTTGCAGTATAATACTTGACTAATCAACGCTATGTTTAAAAGCGCTTGGAAAGAAGATGACCGATAATGTTTCTGGACTTTGATTTTTTTCTTATTTTGATTTCGGGTAAAACAAGGGTTACTGGAAACGGTTGCTTATCGGCAAATAATTTGTTATTTCCACGCTTATTAAAATAACGGTTATTTCTTGGGAAAGTCTTAATTCCCGCAAGCCTTAAAAAAATAACAGACCTCAAACATATTTCATGATAACTGGAATTTTCTCTCAAATACAACCCAGAACTCTGATTGACATTACTCTCGTTTTTTTACGATCTTACCTTGGAAAAGTTACAATTTCGAGCCCCTGATACTAGACCTACATGTTATCTGATCATAACTGGACTTTTCTTTCTGCTACACCCAAATATCTAATTGACATTAATTTCGTATGTTCACGATCACTCTTTGGACAAGCCTCAATTCTGAACCTCCAACATATACGGAAATACCGAATGTCATAGGATAGCCCTAATATCGAGTCGGACCGGCGAAGTGCAGCAGCTGGACGTGGCATTGAGTCGATTAGTCTACGGAAGTCCCCGGAAAACATTTACACTTGCTGTTTATATAGCAGTCCGTAATTGCAGGTACGTTGCAGGGGCAGAATATTTCGCATGAACGGATTTTTCGATAATAACCCAAGTATGTTCGATTAGGTTCATCTGGCGATTTAGGTGGTCAAATCAATAGCAGAAATTCTCCAAAATGTTCGTCAAACCAATAGCGAACGATTTGGCCAGGTGACATAGTGCATTGTAATACAGGAAGACCCCATTATTGTTTGGGTACATGAAGTCCATGAATGGTTGCAAATGATCTCCAAGGAACTATACATAATGATTTCCAGTCAGTGTATTGTTCAGTTTGACCAGAGGACCCAGTCTATGTTATTAAAACGCTCAATATATTATGGAACCTCCTTGTACCTTGTTGGCAACTTGGGTCCATAGCCTCATGAGGTCTGCGCGACACCCGAACCCTACCATGAGTTCGTACCGAATGGAACCGGGACTCATCTGACCAAGCTACGTTTTCTCTAGTCATCTACCGTCCAACTGATATGTTCACGAGCCCAAGAAAGCCACAGCTGCCGATGGGTTGTTATTAAAGGTACTCGAGTTGGTCTTCAGCTGCCATATCCGATCCACACCAAATGATACTGCACTGACCTTATGAATACGTGCCTAGTACATGATTCATTGATTCTTGTTGTTCTTTGATGCAGTGTTGCTTGCCTGTTAGCACGGACTTCTCTACTCACAGACGTCCCTGGTCGCGGTGATTAAGTACACGCGGTCGGTCACTGCGTTGCCCGTGGTGGCAGGTAATGCATGAAATCAAGTACACTCGGCGCACTGTGGATCGCGGAATGTTAAATTACCGAAGAGAGTCAAAATGAAGTGTCCCATGCGTCTAGCTCCATCTAGCCTTCCGCTTTCAAAGTCAGTCAATTCTCTCTGTGTAGCCATAATCACTTCAGGTAACGTTTCACAGGACTCACTACTGTACAACTGACTGAACCCACAGCGCACTGCTCACTTATGCGTATTTTACGCGATGCTACCGCCACCTGGATATTTGCATATTGCTATCCCATGATTTTTGGCATTTCTGTGTAAATCAACATAATTCGACGTTTACATCGAATATCCTCAATATATATCATTATAGTTATACCTTTCTATCAGGTAGCTCACAAGACTACAATTGACATTACTCTCTTTTCTTTACAATTATTTTTTGGAAAAGTCTCAGTTGGGGACATTCAACGCCGGCTCCTCATTTTGCAGAAACCCTGCTTTACTCATGCTTTATTAACGAAGAATACTTTAGCTTTATTCGTTACTCGATTTTCTTCGTTTTATATGCTAGTTTATGTTTATTTTTAGAATGAAGAGCAAGAAGCAGAAAGAAAAGATCTTTCGAGCATGTATAATGCAGTGTAATTTGTAACAGATGTGTGAAGTATGAAAATAAATGAATGTGACAGTTAAGCGTATCTTCAGTAATTCCATTCTAAACTTAGTACTATTACCCCAACCTACGCGTTATGTGCAACGGATTTTTTTTTTAGAATATTCAGTAATGGTCTGCTTTTTAAGAAGCGGGTACGCCCCTTTTGAATCGAGTACAGAGAAAAAGGCGGGGCATCATCTTAATCACATATATATTTTTGCAAAATTAGAGCAGTTTACCACACTTTTCCCGTTCTACACGTGCTATGCTATTTCGTAAACTATTCCTTTTCTTCTTGCACGTTCTTGGGTAGCGTTACAGATAGCATGAAACCATGTAGCACAAGAAGATTCGAATGTGGGTTTTACACGAAACATGGAAAGCTTCTACGTATCGGAAACTATATACACGTTGATATCCGTATAATAAACCTACTTTTTATTTCCTTATTTGAACAATAAATTTTGAAATAAGTCTATAGATGTGGTATATGTTATGTCACGAATACGGATAAAGTAATTGTATATCATCATCATCATCAGCCTTTATCAATCCACTGCAGGACGAAGGCCTCTTCAAGATTTTTCCAACATTTGCGGTCCACAGCCCTCCTTTTCCAAACTACTCCAGCCAATTTGGCAATCTCGTCCACCCATCTCGTACGTGGTCGCTTTCTAGGACGTTTCTGATTCTTCGGCAGCCAG
>JJRW01S0032315.1:1801-12048 GCA_001188405.1 Loxosceles reclusa
AGCGTCGGACACGTTAGGATGAGATGAAAGATACAGTCTTCTTCCCCAGTCAGACATCGTGTGCATTCAGGGGACGTGAGTTTTCGGAGCTGGTACAGAGTTTTGCCAGTGAAGGCTGTACCAACGCGAAGGCGGCTGAAAAGTGTCTCTGCGCTTCTTGGAGTGCGAAGGTAATCGTTGAGGTGTGGGGTAGCGTCCAATGTTCGGAGGTGTAGAATCCGAGACATTACAGGATTATTGTAATGCCAGTTACTGGTGTAATAGGACTTGGCATGGCGAAGGACTGTGCGAGGATCAAGATTATCAATTTTTGAGAGATCGGTAACATTACGGTTAGAGGTAAGCGCCGCTTTAGCAATACCATCGGCAACTTCATTTCCTTTTATGCCTGAGTGACCAAGAATCCAGCAAAAGGTTATACTGCCAGTCTGAGAGACAGAGCTAGCTAGCTGGATAATGTTGGCAACGCTGGGAATTAGATGCCAGGTAGACGGGAGACTGTTCAGTTGATGGAGTGCGGTTCTAGAATCAGTGAAAATTACAGTCTTGTGAGTAGGGTGCTTAACCGCAACTTCAACTGCCTGTCGCAATGCAAGGATTTCAGCGTGCGTTGAAGAGAAGCAGTGGCTAATATGGTATCCTTGTGAAATATCGAGATCAGGTGAGTGTACAGCTGCTCCTCCGATGCTCATCTGTTGACAATAAGAGCCATCGGTATAAATTGAAAGCGTAAAGTCTCCAATTTTTTCTACAGCTGAGAAAATGAGTTGTCTGGCGTGAGCAGGATGCAGCATGTTCCTGTCCTCGGTGCCAGGGAGATGGGTGATTACTTTTGGAAAACTCCAATGCCAAAAACATTTTTTCTTCGGAGGAATGATGATCTGGACAGTCCTTGCGACGGATTCCGTACGGTGGAAAGTTGTAATGGATGATCGGTTAGTCGCTTTAAATAGTGTGGCGAGCATAGGATGAAATGGGGCGACGATTGAGATTTTAGTGAGCAGCAGTCGAGATCGAGCAGTCTTCTCCTTGAGAGAGTGGGGACACCTGCTTCCAGACGCATGTCGAACACAGAGGTAAGTTTTGGGACACCCAACACTCGGCGTCGTGCTTCTGATTGAATTCTCTCAAGCTTCTCTTCTGAGTAGACAGGGAGATGAGCAAGTATGGGGGATCCATAGTGCAGTTTGGCCAAGATAAATGACTTATAGAAATGCAAATTGGTACCCTGTGAGATCGTTGTTCGATGGAATGCCGCTGCCTGATTGGCTGCTTAATTCCCATCTTACTGGCCGAAGCGGGAAAAAATTGTACCTAAAGAGGTTTGCACTAGTGCGATCTGCGTCATGGAGAGCTCCTATACAGAATGTTCCTTGGTCTCTGTGTTTTAATCGTCTTTGGCTATACGTACCCAAATTCTTAATCAGAATATTTGGATGGTTATCTACGTTTTTGAACATTTTCCTTGCCTTCTCTTTTATGCATTCATCAATTGTTTTCAGTTTCACTTCTTTTTGGATTTGTGAGTTTCGTATGTACCACGGGGCACGTAATGCAACTCTCAAGAAATTATTTTGCAGAACTTGCAATTTTTTAATATCACGTTTTGCCGCGTATCCCTATACCTCACATGCATATAACAGTTTGGGCCTAACAATTTGCTTGTACAGTAAGATTTTATTACTTACCGACATTTTAGGGGGGATCTGACTCCTAAGACATAAATTATATCAGAAGGTTTAACATAAGGAGTGCTTACTTAAGAAGGCAATGACTTAAGAACCTGCATTTATTAATACTTCAGATTACATATAAGAACTACAGTGTTTTGCAAAATAATCACGTTTCTTAGTTCCGCTCACGACAAGCGACATGGTCCAACTGTTACTTTTGCAGCGGAGTTTTTTTTCCTCCTCCGCGGTTTTGCTCGTCGCTCTCCGCTGCTCAGAGTAATGTGACGGTTGCTACCGGTGGTTGGTTTGAAGTCAAACGGCACAAGAGCATGTAAATGTCATGCTGTGCCAAACATAAGGTGTATTTGGAACGGTGTATAAGCCTTTGGCACCTCGGGAACGTAACGCCACTCCCCGTACTCACCAAAAAGATGAGCCCCTGAGGAGCGGTCGCTACACTCAGCCCCTCTCCAGCGATAGCGAGATTTTCACAAATACTTTGGATTGAAACGTCCACACCGCCCCGATCGTGTGGTAGGTAACACTGGCTCTGTAACCGGTTTAGAGTTCCCAGGTTCTGATGCCAGCTGTTCACCGTCCATGTGCTGGTTTACCGCCTGAAGTTTTATAGGCACCTTGACGTTAGCTTCTGAACTGCAGTCGTCTTGCAACAAATAGGCAGGCTTCAACCTTCAACCGGTCAATGCTCACTGTTGAAGTTTTATTCTGTTGGACACAGGAATTCTTCAGGCAGTTTGATTGGAGCACCATATGCCATTTCAACTACTGTAGACTGCAGATCCTCTTTCCAGGTTGCTCGAAATCCCAGCAATATGGTTGGTAGGGTGGCAGTCCATTGTAGGTTGCCATGAGCCATGGTTGCGGCCTTTAGTTGTCTATGAAATCTTTCGATCTGGCCATTTGCTGCTGGGTGATATGGTTATGATCGTATCTTCTCTGATACTAGAAATTTGGTTACTGAACGAAACAAGTGACTCAAATTGAATTCCTTGATCCGTAGTGATAATAATAATAATCTTTATTTTTTATTTATGGAAGCTGTAAAAACAAACTCACAATTAATACATATTAATACATATAAATATTGTGTCATTTATACATACCAATAAACATACTAATAAGGACTGGTGGACCAAGACGTGTGATCCAACCTGCATAGAATGCTTGAGCGACCAAGTTGGCAGATATGTCTGTCAATGGAAAAACTTCTGGCCGTTTGGAAAAACGGTCAATGCAAGTGAGGCAGTAAACGAAATCCTTCCGATGATGGGAGGGGGGCACCAAATCGATATGTTCATGCTCAAATCTAGCACTGGGAGGCACGAAATGTCCAACCGAACTCTTTGTATGACGAGCTACTTTGGCTGCTTGACACTGTGTGCACGCGCGTGACCAGGCTGCAACATCTGCTTTCATGGATGGTCATACGTACCGTTGCTCAATTAACTTTGCCGAGGCTCTGTTGCCGGGATGTGATAACGAGTGAAGGCTGTCAAACACAATTTGTCGAAATGATTCTTGAAAGAAGGGGCGGCCTGTTGATGTGTCACAGTAGAGTGTGCAAGGGAGGTCATCCATTTGCAGAGGTTGTAACACTAACGATGAGCTGGAGGGAGAAAACAGAATTTTCTGGTGCTCCTGGTAAACTTGCTGTTCTTCTACCATTCGCTGGAAGTCTACCTTGTCGGTGTACTAATTTCAGAGATATGTATTAACGACAAGGCATCTGCAACCACATTTTTTCTTGCCCTCTATGGTATCTGATGTCGGTTGTGAACTGGCTGATAAAGTCCAAGTGACGCAATTGTCTTGGTGAACACTTCTCTTCTTTCTGACGAAAGACATACATTAATGGCTTGTGGTCGGTAAATACTCTGAAGGGGGTGACCTTCAACGTGGTGCCCCTTCAGAGCTGAAAGTGCTTGATAGCCATGTATACTGCCAGTAACTCCCTATCATATGCGCTATACTTTTGCTGTGCTGGGAAGAATTGTTTCGAATTAAAAGCCAATGGTTGCCATGACTCGTCCGTCTTCTGGTGCAAAGCCGCACCCATTGCACTATCGTACGCATCGACCACTATGGCCAATGGAGTATTTATTGACGGGTGGTACAGCCTAGTGGTTTCTGATAGCTTCTGCTTGCATTTTTCAAGCGCTGTTGTAGCCTCGTCCGTCCATGTAACGAGCCTATTGTCATTTTTCCTAGACCCCCCCCTTCAGATATGAGTTTAAGGGAATCTGGGTGTGTGTGCTGCATGTAGAATAAAACATCTGTAAAAATTTAGCATGGCGAGGAAACGTGTCAGCTCTTTAACAGTAGCAGGCCTAGGGTAGTTGGTTATGGCTGAAAGCTTGTCAGATAGAGGCTTTATTCCTTCCAGACTAATCATGTGACCCAAAAACTTCACTCACCTCTGCACTAACACACACTTGGTTGCATTTAGAATCACCCCGAGCTTGTTAAAACGCTGGAAAACTTTCTTTATGTCCTCCAAATATTCTGTTGCATTCATCGATGATATTAGTACGTCGTCAAAGTATGGAATACAAAAATCGAAGTCCCTGAGTACTCGGTGTACAAACTCTGAAAAGTGGCAGCTGCATTGGACAAACCAAATGGCATATATAAGAATTCGAAAAACCCAAAAGGAGTTGTCACCGTTATCTTAGGCACATCTACTTCATAGACTGGAATTTGATAGTATGCTCTTTCCAAATCAAGTATAGAAAATATCGTCTTACCTTCGAGTACTTGCATGAAGTCTTGAATATGAGGCACAGGATAGCGGTCTGTGATAGTCACACACTGTTGAGCTTCCTATAACCCCACATGGCCGCCAGTCACCATTAAGTTTGCTCACTATACGCAACGGAGATGCCCAGCGACTCCTAGATGGTCTGCAAACTCCAGATGAAACGAGGTAGGCAAGCTCCTGTTTAGCAGCTTTTAACGTATCTGGTGTAATGTCCACCCACAAAAAATAAGCTTCACAAAACCACTAAAATCACTAACCACAAAAAATACCCACGAAATAAGCTTCTACAGACAAGAGTCGGCGTAGCTTAATCGATTAAAGCGGCCTGTCTGGAGCTCTGGGGATGGCAGTTCCGTAGGTTCGAATCCCGGCGTCGACAAAAAGTGAAGTTTTTCTTAACACTGGTGGTAGCCTGCGTGGTTTAGAAAATACAGGTTTACCTTTGGTTTCGATGCAGTGCCTAACGTCATGCTTAACTCGCTGTTGTGCTGTGCGAGCTTCGGTAAGGGAAGGAAACATGGCAAGCAACGGATGAAATTCGGTGTCACCACTGACAGATTTCACAACAATCACTTCCCTACTCTGAACCTTTCCTTGTGATCGCATGTTGGTGAGTGGGTGGACCAAACATTCTCGTCGAATGTCGACAAGTAGGTCAAAACGACGCAAAAAATCGGCACCAATAATCGGCTGGATTACTGAAGCTATGATGAATGGTCAGTGGAATTCTCTGCGCAGGCCTGGGTCCAACCTGAGGAGTGGCTGTCCGAATGTGGGAATGTTTGTCCTATTCTCTGCGAACAACTGGAGCTTCGCTGGTTGATGACCCCGATCCGTAGCTGCAGGTGGCACTACTGAAACATCGGCTCCCATGTCAATGAGGTATGCTCCAGCTGTCGATCCGCAAGATATAGGCGAATAATTTCACTGTTGCCGTGCACGTAATCAACGAAGTTGACTCGCAGGCAACCTTTTGCGAACCTCGAGGGGAGAGCTGGATCGATGTCACGATGGTCTCAGAACGACTCGCAAGACGGGTCGCAGGGTGGCGCGTAGCTCCTACCGAAACCTGCGGAGACCACCGATACGTGGACTTCAGTATTTGCTGGAACCAAATGAGCATGCCCATTAAGGCAGATTGAACATGAAACGGATGAACTGGGAGCGATTCGCAACGACGATATCGAGGCTCGCTCCGGGACTCATCGCTAGTTTCGAAAGCTCCAGAACAGCGGCCCATGTGGAGGAGCTAGTAGGAGAGCTGACGGGCGCTTTCACTACAATAAGCGTACAGAAGTGCGCCAACCCATCAGGTGCAAAACGAACTAAGCATACAACTATACTTTGCCCGAGAGCTTTTCTAAACAGTGAAAAGAAATGATCTCCAGGTCTTACAGCTGTCGTACACGTTAAGAGATGTTAAATGTAAAATTCCAAGCATCAGCCGGTGCCTTGGTGGTCGCCAAAGTTAAAGCGATGGCAGACCAAGATACGCAATCTCCGCGGCCAATACCAGGTGGAACTTGACCCGGAGGTGAGGGCAAAGAAATGCCTTACTTTTAAAAAGAACCGGGCGAAGTATAAGAAATTGATAAACCGAGCGAAGCATGAGTCCTGGAGAGAGTTCTGCGAAGCCGCAAACGCAGACCCTTTCCGAACAAATTGGCAGCAGGCAAAGCTCACGAACGAGTACTGTACACTAATGTCCGGAAACCGAACGGAGCACTAACCACCAACATACAAGAGACTTTAAGTGTCATACTGCACTCCCTTTACCGAAGGACGACAGAGAGAACGATACGCCAGCTCAAAGAGAGATTCGCCTGCCAGTGCAACAAGCTCCGGACACCTGTCCAGATGCAATGTTTGCAACAAAAGAAATCGGCACAGTCGTTAGGTAGCAACAGAAAGGTAAAGCCCCGGGTCTAGACAGACTCAACGAACAGATTGTGCGAAGACGCCACGAGTCAGAACCAAACCTGCTACCCGTAGTGTTCAATGCATGTCTCAGGACACGGGTGTTCCCAAGTGACTGGAAGTGCGGTAAGCTTGTGCTTCTGACTAAGCCTGGAAAGGATCCCAGGGATCCTAAAAGCAGGAGGGGAATCTGCCTGCTATCTACTGTAGGGAAAGTATTTGAGCGATTGCTACTGTCTCGACTCTGTTATCATGCAGAGAGATCAGGCTTCATGAAGTGGACACAGCACGGCTTCAGGGCGAGACGTAGCACGACGATGTCGCTGTGGCGCCTAATAAGTGACGTTCAGAAGCGCAAACATAAAGGATTACAAGTATACACGGCGGTGGTGTCGCTTGACGTCGAAGGAGCGTTTGACACGGTGTGGTGGCCGAACATACTCCAACAATTGAAATCGATGGGCTGTCTCAGTAACATCTATGGGGGGACACTGCTCTCCTACCTTTCAGATAGGATAGTAGTAGCAGAAGCCGAAAGAGTGAGATTGGAAAGGGAGCGTGGGACTCCACAGGGCTCATGCCTCAGCCCGTTCCTTTGGAACTTGGTGGCGGATAGCGCACTGGCACTTGACCTCCAAGGGGGTGCCATACAAGCTTACGCTGATGACTTTACTTTTACGATCTCCGCTAACACACCTGGAGAACTGAAGGTAACAGTGGAGGAAGCTTTAGAAAAGATTTTGAAGTGGAGTGTGGAACATAGAATCCTGTTCAGCGCTCCCAAGACTCAGGCGATGGTAGTCGTCCGTGGGAAGTTCCTGGGCAGGCTGAAACATTACTTCAGGATGGGAGGCTCAGTTACTGAGTCATGTGACGAGATCAGGGTTCTAGGAGTCACAATCGATAAGAGTTTAAGTTTCTTTCCTCACTTGCATCGGGTAAAGGAAAGAGCAGAGAAAGTTATGAGTCGACTTGCACACTTTGCCCGGGTAACGTGGGGACTGAAAGGTGGCGCACTTAGAATGCTATACAAGCGTACCATAGAGCGAATAGTGGTGTACTCTGCCGGTGCATGGTGGAAGGTGGAGGGGAATGTCCGCGAGGTCAAGATCCTCTCTTCCATTCAAAGAATCTGTGCATTACGCATTTGTCGAGCCTATAGAACGGTCTCGAACGACGCTTTATGCGCACTGGCAGGCATTTCTCCGGTCGACTTGGTGGTTTCCCAGGAAGCTGCCTTCTTTAGGAGGGTGAAAATGCAACGTCCATGCTTCCATGTAGAGACCATGAAGGCACTCTCAGAACCTGAGATGGAGCCTTGGAGAGTACACCCGTCGGATCTCCCGACCTGTCCTTGGACTGTTGGGGATCAGTCGGATAACCGGTACAAGGTTTTCACCGACGGCTCCAAAGAGGGAAGCAACGTGGCGGAGCGTTCTGTGTGCTAAAAGACGGAGACTTGGTACATAGCCTGAAGTTCAGACTTAATGGCGAGGCAGCCATTTTTCAAGAGGAGGCTATGGCTCTGCAGAAAGCGGTAGAATGGGTGGCAGCCCTACCATCCAATACAGGTGTCAGAATACTATCCGACAGCATATCGGTTCTCAGTGCTCTCGAGACACTGAAGAACCTAACCCCTCTTATCTGGGGGTTCTCCCAGGCAGTGTGCTCGAAGCGTAGTAGACGTCATGTCGAATTGCTCTGGGTGCGCGGACACTGCGGGACACCAGGTAACGAGGTAGCCGACCAGTTAGCGAAAGCTGGCTCCGCCTAAGCTCTATAACTTGGAGTGTACCTCCAAGTATGCACCGTATAAGTAGTGCTCGTCTCAAATACGATGAAAGCATGGCAAAGGCGTTGGGACACCTCAACTACCGACCGACTAACCCATGAATTCGTCTCCAAAGTGGGAGCGACGCCGTATATAGACCTGGGATACTACGTAACACAAATGATTACCAGTCACGGGAGGTTTCCGGCCTATCATCATAGGACGAAACACCTCTCAACGCCGGCGTTAAGTTGCGGCAGCGCTAGTGGAGATGCTCGCCACTATGCGCTTGAATGCCCACATACAGCAGCAGTGATACGGGATCTTCGCTCCCGGGCGAACAAGTCGATCGGTATTCAAACACCAGCTGCGAGACACAGACACAAGCTAGCGGAACTGACTAAATTCATTAACTCCAACCTCTCCCGCCTGGAATCTCCGCAACCAACGGGAGACAGTCGAGGGGCCCACGTCCCCAGAGTGATGATGGCACGGCATCTCATTAAGTAGTAGGGCAGTGGGAAAGAGGCTGAAAGATAACTAAGCGCAGACTATGACCAAAACGAGGGTCAAGTCCGACCGGAACCCCCACAGGGGTAGCCGTCAAAAGTATCATATGAGACGGACACGGCGCATAAGGTGAGCCTGAGGCTCTCGATCTACGACCGTTGCCATCACCCACCGCACCGGATGACGGCGTTATTCGTTTCCCAAAAATGTACACGGTTTTGTGCACTTCTTCGCTCGCTCCTTGAAACGGCGATGGCACTAACAGTGGCCTACTTGCTCTTCACGCGAACGGCTCGCTGAACGTCGCCGATCGCGGTGTTCTTCACCTCACGCACGCCGTCTAGGTTCACTTTCTAGTCGGGAGAGACGCGAGAAAATGTCCGTCAATATGGTGTGAAGAGATGGGTCTTCCGTCTTCACTTCGTGTATAGGAACGCCAGTATTAGTGGTGGACATAGTACCGTCGGCCATTTCCGCAATTCTGTCTAGCGGATCGTTCGAAATAGCCAAAATCTGTTGCACGTGCATGGGCAAACGCTTCAAAAACAATGGCTTAAGTTAGTCCTCACTTATGCGTGTGCCAGCTTTACTCCACATCTCTAAGAGTAGGTGCGAGGGTTTCCGATCTCCGAGTTGTATTTCGGAATTAAATCACGGAGTTTCTGCTGCTCGGTATCCGGCGTATTGCGAACACAGCCGTTCCCTGATTGTCGAACACGGTATTTTCTGCTGGCGGATTGGTCATAATGTCGCCTACGATTGCTAATTCCTCTTGTTGCAGGAACGCCATAACATGATGAAATTTCGTTATTTCTTGAGTAAACCCAGCTAAGCGAATTGACTTTCCAGCTGGCCGAACTAGAATTCGAAGTTCGAACGCCAGAACGGAGGTGCTTTTATAGCTATACGTTTGATCTTATTTTCCAGCAAATTATCGGTCGCCATGCTTGAAATAATCCAAATTATTAGTGCACAGTTGAAGTACTATTAAGTCCACTGATCAACTGAAAGGCCATTATTAGTCCACTGGAATGCATCGAAGCAAGATGGAATGTCGATTACGCGCTCGACGTCCGATGCCATCAATTTTAGGGGAATCTGACTCCTAAGACGTAAATTATATCACAAGGTTTAACATAACGAGTGCTTACTTAGGAAGGCAATTACTTAAAAAACTGCATATATTAATACTTCAGATTACATATAACAACTACAGTGTTCTGCAACATCATCACGTTTCTCAGTTCCGTTCACGACGAGTGACAAGGTCCAAATGTTCCTTTTGCCGCAGAGTCGTTTTTCCTTCTCCGCGGTTTTGCTCGTCGCTCTCCGCTGCGCAAAGTGGTGCGGCGGTTGCTACTGTTGGTTAGTTGGTAAGTCAAATGGCACAAGAGCCTGTAAATGTCATACTGTGCCAAGCATAAGGTGTATACGAAACTACATGTTTTTGGCACCTCGGGGACGCCACGCCACTCCCCGTACTCACCAAAAAGGTAATCCCCTGAGGCGCAGTCGCCGCAATAGCCAATCATATTCTTAAACATGGAGTACTCTGTGATTTTGCAGGATGTTTTTTACCTGTCTGTCCCACGTTAAC
>JJRW01S0032322.1:14444-25348 GCA_001188405.1 Loxosceles reclusa
TAGAGACATGAAATTCTAATCATCGAAACACTTATATTTTAGCTATTGTGATACACTACAATATGCAATGTTTTGATGTGAATGGCAGCTTGTTGAAAGCATATAAAAGTTATATTATGGGATCAGACAAAAATCATAGTAAATAAACAACAACAAAAAAAAGACAAGGTATTTCAGAGAAAGTGTTGAAATCTACAAGGAACAGTGCAAAAATATGAAAGCTATAAACAAAAAAATATTCTCAAGGATTGTGTAGCATTTGGAAAGTGCTTGAAACAAAGCATAAAACAAAAATGGAAGGCAGAAAGAAAATATACTCAAAGGACAGACCAGAAGAATGATGATCATGCTTGGTTTTTATGGTTCAAGAACCTATTAAGATCATGCTGTGCTCAACATGAGATGAACATGAACAAGGTGAACACAGACACACCTATGCCAACCAAGACTCAAACTTGGGTTCCTCAGCAAAGTAGCCCACTACTGGTACCATTGTATTGGCTACAAGAACAAAAAACAACTGACAGTATAATTAAGGGGCAACCCTCCCCAAACCAGTTAGACAGGATCCAACTAAAGAGAGCCATTTCTAGCTGCAACCATTTATTGAACTTTGTCTTGAAAAGGAGTTTTCCACCTGAAGATCCCAAAAAGGCAGAAAATTTGGCAAAAATGTTAGCAAAGAAAAACTTTAAACTTGCTTGCGTAATGCTATGAAGTATTGAAATCTACAAACAGAACTGAAAAAGGCAGTGCCATTGCAAATAGCAAACATTGTATGCAAAATGTAATCTTTTGACGAACAGTGATAATCCAGAATTATGATGTGACGAGTGATATTTTCACTTGTGGTAAAAAAAAGTAAGCGTTGGAGAAACTTGAATGGCTTAGAATATGGAGGATTTCCTGACCCATGGGCGGGTTAGTAACATGGCTACATCCCTGCATCACATACCTCTTTGGTAAGAGAGAGAAAACAGCTCTCACTTCCACATGTTATAGAGATATCATCATCATCAGCCTTTATCATTTATCAATCCACTGCAGGATGTAGGCCTCTTCAAGATTTTTCCAACATTTGCGGTCCACAGCCCTTCTTTTCCAAACTACTCCAGCAAATTTGGTAATCTCGTCCACCCATCTCGTATGTGGTTGCTTTCTAGGATGTTTCTGATTCTTCGGCAGCCAGTCAAGAACTTGTACTGTTCATCTATTATCATGCCTTCTAATGATGTGTCCAGCCCACTTCCATTTCAGTTTCTTGATGTATGTTATTATGTCATAGATTCTGGTCTGTTGTCTCACCCAAGTATTTCTCTTCCGATCTCTCCTTGTAATACCCAACATACATCTTTCCATACTTCTTTGTGTAGTCCGTAGTTTCTGAATTGCCTTTGCAGTTAATGTCCATGTTTCACAGCCATACGTCAGAACAGGAAGCACACACTGGTTGAAGACTTTTCTTTTCAAACACAATGGCATATTTCCTTTAAATATTATACTGTTTCTTCCGAAAGTTCTCCATCCAAGCTGTTATCTTGCAAAATTAACATCTAACAAAATAACAACTCTGGAATGCATATATATATATGCAATTCCATGAAGTACATCACAAGTCATTTTTCTCATGGCTCATCTGAAAGCAGTGTGTTTTCTCTCTGCTATGGCAGCTATTAGGCTGCCATAGCAGAATAATGCATGCCTTAACATGCCTTTATATTAGGCCTAATATAAAGACATGTTAAGATCTAACGCAGGCTCTCCTGGTTCATATTTGTGAGTGGACATTACATCCTCCCCCACTTGAAAGAGAGGTCAAGGTAACAGCCTGACCTCAAGTGGTGGACCTAACGGTTGGGTCCTTGACCACTAGTGTGAGTCGCTAAGTTTCGGTGCCATTTGCAAAGAAAAACTTATGTCGATGTCGGGATTTGAACCAACGGATCTGTCACCTCTAGAGTAACTGCTTTACCAGTTAAGCTACATCAATGGGGTAACTGAGTAGCTCATAAAGTCATTTGTGGGTGGACATTACATCATATACATATACATATCACATAATTGCACAACATCTATGAGATGAGAGAACTTAATGTATAATTTGTAGGAGCCCGTTGAATGGGTAAATGTTTCTCCAGGGCTGTCAAGAATGGGTGGTGGCAAGGAGGGTGCCCAATTTTGATGCCTTTCCACAGTATATTTCAAAGCTAAAATAGGGGTCCTGGAGAGGGGACACATTGGATTGCAATGTCTCTGCTTCCATCACTGAAGTTCTGTTTCTAATGGTAATCCAAAACATTGGTTAGGTTAAGGGGGGGGGGGTATGCAACAATAAATTTATCATTTCCAACTAATGTCATGATTTTGCAGCCCCTTACATCACACACCCTGTAAACACATAATGGAGCCATAATTATACATCTTTATTCGGCACTGAAGAAATTAGAATATGGGAGAGATATGGCATATCTATGAGTAACAGGACTTGACCACAAATGTAAATTTTAGGGTCATATATATACCAAATAGGCGTACAAAAATGTGGTCGTTTGGGTAAACTTTTGTCAAGGGACACCTCAACTGTAGGGCATAGTTATGCAACTGGATTTAAAATTTCATTAGCGGAAAATAATTTACACATAGAAGCACAAACAAGTTCAACAAGGATAGTTTTTAACATGCTGAAATTTTCTATTATTAATCATCTATGAAACAAATGCCAAATCATATAATAAAACAATTTCTCTTTCAATGCTTCAATCACTTTTTGAATCAGATATTAGCTAAACAAAAATACAGAAATGTTGCAAATTACCATTATATAAATAACGCTGCTGGTATGTTTTATTCCCGTACGCTAGAAAATTGAAATGATCCAGTCTCTGGTCAAAATACTTTTCTACATAGTCAGCACTTAAAATTGCCGGAAGCAAATATGCAACAAAAATTAACGAAATCTTCCCAATCATTTCGCTTCTGTATAAAACGCAACAACCCCTGTCACTTGGTGAGGTGGTATAGAAATAAAGTAGTTTCACTTCCAAAGCAATGCACCGGTTTTCAAAATCGGGAAGCACGTGAGTCAATCAGCTGATTCGATGTTTATTTACTCGCTTATGAATGAATGCCTCGTTAACGATAAGGGAGATGACAAACGTTTTTGATTTCAAGTAAATCGCTTTATACAAGAAGTACTAAATAACGTATTTTCCAACTGAACAGTATAGTATCTTAATCATATTTTTTGCAGATTCAGATAAAAAAAACAAGTGGGGTGTTCATTCTTTCAGCAATAAATGGGTGAACAGAAGCACTAAAACGGGGCCGTGTCCCCGAGGCAAAGGAGGGAGAGATAGAGAAAGAACACAAGGGCTTGGCAAATCAAGGCCCTCTGATAGAGGGCCTTGACAGATAGCCCTTTGATAGAGGGCCTCCATAAGAAAGCTTCGGGCAAGTACATCCAGCGCCAAAACAAAGAGATCACGGAACAACACATAGAACTAACATATCGGACCACGTCACTCCCCGAACTCACCAAAAAAAGTTAGCCCCTGAGTGAGAAAAATTCGGATGAAGGAGAAAAGAACAGAAGGAGGAGTAGAACGAAGTCCCCAAGACGAGCACTTCCCGTATTCACAGAAAGAAATTACGAGAATCGTCCAGTGGAGGAGGAATAAACTGAAATGGCACAAAGGTGGTCCCGAGGGTGATGATGACTGTTCATGACAGTTGAGAATTCAGGAGTAAAAGAAGGAGGGAAGGCAAGGGAATTAAAGAGGGTGAGGCGTGCAGAGTGGTAATGTGGATAAGAGAGGAGAAAATAATCAGTAGTTTCCCGATCGGGACTATGAGGAGAAATAGGAGAAAGGGCGAAGCCGATATGAAAGAGTTGAAAGACAGAATTGTGAAAGAAAGAATTGGCAAAAAGTTGCCGAACACAGAGACGAGTGAATAAAATGTCTAAATGACGAAACGAACGAAAACAGCGTGGAGGGAGTTTCCAGAGGTGATGAATGAAGAAAAATCACGGAAATAAAGAGAATTCTCCCTAATGGAGTGCTGTACTGTTTGTTTTGCCAAGCAGAAGAAACTGAACGAAGCAAATTCCGAAACGGACATAGCGAAAGAATGGAAGAAGGGAAGGGAATGGAACATATGAAAGAGAATTCCGCAAGTTCATTTATCCAAATGCCTTTGTGTTCAAGGGCGCAAACGAATATTACATGACGCCCTCGACAAGAGAGATCGACTAACAAACGGTGAATTTGAAGGGGAATAGTATAGGATTTGGAAGAAAGAGAAAAAAAAAAAGGCAGAAAGAACAGAAAGACTGTCGGAGAACAGAAGAATACCTGTAGAATTCGCAAGAAGGTCTGAGAGTGCATAATTAGATCGCTAATGCCTCAGCAGTGAAAATAGATACAAAGGGCGGAAGGGATATCGAAAAAAAACGCTGTGAGGAATGGGCGTAATCAGCAATAACGACAGCAGAAGATGATTTACTGGCATCCGTCCAAAAGGTAAGAATAACGAGAAGAGCAAGAAGACAAAATATTAAGAAAAAGGATGTTATAAAGGGGAAAGGGTAGGAAAGAATATTGGAAAGAGGAAGGGAATGAAGTAAAAGTAAATGTGGAGATGGTCCAGGAAAAGGTGGGAAACGAATAAGGGAGCAGAAAAAGACGCATGAAATTGCAGGAAGGAAGAAAGACGAAATATTTGCGGGCCAGGCCGACGATGGAGAACCCTGAGATAGTGACGAAGACATAGATTCAGTGATAAACTGAGCGCAAAGAGAAAATCCATGAGAGCAAGATGCTTGATAAAAAAAAAGGTAATGCTAATAGATGAACACGTTTGAAAAGGACGATATTAACCAGATTCAGCATAAGAGAGAAACGAGAGTAAAGAAAAATAAGCCCAAGGCACGGCGAAAACCCTTGTTATATAATACGTCAATACCACGTAAATAAATTCGGGGCTATTAAAGAGAACAGGAGCCACGTACTCAAGAGAGGAACGAATTGTACAATTAAGCAATCACAACAGAGGGGAGGAAGAGCCTACCCCCTCCCCCAGCGAAAGCCAGAAATAAGAGCATTAAACTGGCGAGAGATTTTTCGCTGAAGATGAAGCAGACGGGGGCGGAAAGAAATGGAAGACGAGGAATACCCTGGGAGAAAGGGAAAAGTTCCAGGAATCAGCCTAAAGAAGAGGGATATCGATGCTTCTTTGTATATGAGTGGTGAGAGTTGAAAGAGAGGAGATGAATATCATCAGCATAAGAAAAGCAGGTGACAGGAGGGGATAAAAGAGAAAAAAAATCCGTAGAATATAATAAAAAGAGAATCGGGGTGGAACGCAACCCTAAGGGAGAGCCCCCGGGTGAGGTAAAAGAAGAAGAAAGAGTATGGAAAACAGAAAATTGATATGCACCAGAAGAAAAAGTTAAAACTAGACAACCAGAGTCTACAGTGAGAAGAAATGCGAAGTGATTGCAGTTTAGAGAAAAGGCCATCAACCCCAACATGGTCATAGGTCTGATGGAGATCTAGTGAAATAAGATGTACACACACACACACATACACACACACACACAGATATATATATAAAATAAGAATGGAGACGAGAGTGAAGAAGAGAGGACCGAAAATTAAATAGAAAAGAAGAGGTGTCCCGGGGTGAGGGAAGAAAACCGTATGGGTGAGGAGGAATGAGGAAATGAGAACTGAGATAAGAGAGAAGCAGAGAGTGAATCAGACGTTCCATAATTTTACTAAGGATAGTTGGTTGGTTGGTTGATTGGAATTTAGTGGCTCAAGGACCAGTAAGTCATGCTGTGCCAAACAAAAAGCTAATGTGTAACTAATGATCATGGCAAAATTTATAGACTAGAGGATCAAGAGAACAATTACACAAACACGAATTTTACAATCAAGAATTAAACGGCCAATTTCGGAATCAAGATAGCGATCACATAAACAGGAATTTTACACAGTGAAGATCCATGATTACTTAAAAGCATAATCTCAAATTTCATGATATATGTTGATGGAAATCAAGAATTGTTTAAGAAGATTAAAATTACATGTTGATCCCAAAATGTTTCAAAGATTCAAATTAGGAGAATTGTCGAACGGGCATGATTAAGAGCGGGATATTCAATTAATATGTGATTAATTGTGAGAATGGAATGGCAATTTGGACAAGAAGGTTGATTTTCACCTCGCAGGAGATATAGATGTGTGAGTCGGGTGTGTCCTGTACGGAAATCGTGTCAGTAAAACATCTTTTCTGGGTGAACGGCTACAAGGCGAATTAGACAGGATGGGCTTCACTGCATGCAACTTGTTAGCAATTTGAAAGTCCCAAACATTCTGCCAGATAGTGCGTATACGGGCTCGCAAGACAGGTTTCATGTCGCTATATGGTACGGGCATTTGTAGAGTTCCAGCCGATGAGGCAAACTTCGCCTCTCGATCTGATGCCTCGTTCACAGGAATTCCAACGTGTCCCGGAATCCAGTAAAAGCGGATGTTAAACCCTTGTGATAATAAATTCGCTCATGATGGCATGTATGTGGGACGAAATAGGATGAAAAGTTGACTGTAGCGAAGAAAAGAATTGCAAACAACTGAACGAATCCGAGTATCTAATGCACATCCTCAAAAAAGAAAAATATATGTGCTCGAGTGCAAGGGATATGGAATGTAGTTCAGCCGTAAAGACGGATGCTTCAGGAGGCAGTCTATCAGTGAGTGTAACGTCGCCACAGACCATCGCTGATCCGGCATAACCGTCTGATTTCGACCCATTGGTGTACACGGGAATATGGTCGTGATAAGCGGCTCGGTGCTCGAGGAAATACTGCACATACTGGGCATTTGGTGTACTACATTTAACATACTTGCACAGATCAAGATACACTGGTGGAAAGATCCTCTACCAAGGTGATAATAAGTGTAATGCAGAATTTGTTACGGCTCCGATGTCAATACGAAGCTAAGCTAAAATCGATTGCATTCGGATCCCAAAGCTTGGTATGCATCATGGCCGTGCGCGAAAGAGATGGGTAAAAATTGGTTGAAACTCACGACGCCATAGTGGGTGACTATTGTGAGATTTTAGCTTAAAATAATATTGCTGACGTCGCAGTGGAAGGGATGGTTCGTTAGCTTCCACGTACAAGCTCTGAACAGGGGAAGTTTGGAAAGCACTGGTGCACAGACGAAGCGCCCGGTGATGCACCGGATCAAGCAACTTTAAACGAGACTTACTAGCTGAACCATAGATCATGCAACCGTAATCCAATTTGGATCGAATAATAGATCGATACGAGTGTAATAGTGAGGTGCGATCAGCTTCCCACCTGGTGGTAGATGATAAGAACTTAATGATGTTAAGCGCCTTCATATACTTCATTTTCAGTTGTCGTATATGGGCAGCAAAATTGAGAGACCGGTCGAAGGTGAGATTAAGAAAACGGGTTTCAGGCATAACTGGTATAGCTTCAGAACCTAGATATAAATTCGGTTCGGGATGTAAACCTCGTCTACGGCAGAAATGTGTGGAGACACTTTTCTCAGTGGAAAATCTGAAGCCATTATCGTCCGCCCACTGAAGGATTCTGTTCAGCGATAGTTGTAGCCTTCGTTCCAAAAGTTGCATATTCGTAGAGCTGTAGGAGATCTACAAGTCATCAACATACATGGAGCATTGAATATCTGGAGGGAGATTTGTCAAAATGCCATTCAATTTGATTACAAAAAGTGTAACACTTAATACAGAGCCTTGAGGTACGCCTTCTTCTTGGGAAAACCTGCGTGAAATTGTGTCAGCTGTACGGACCTGGAAAGTACGAGATGCTTGTAAGTTTTCAATGAAAATTGGTAAATTTCCCCGCAGTCCCATTGACTGAAGGTCGCGCAGGATACCGCATCGCCATGTCCGATCATAGGCTTTTTTCAGGTCAAATAAAATTGAAACAAGATGTGCGCGACGAACAAACGCCTCCCGGGCAGACGTCTCCAGGGCAATAAGATTGTTTGTTGTTGACCTAAGCCGCCTGAATCCATTTTGGAACGGAGATAAAAAAACTGGATGATTCCAGAAAGTGAATAAGACGGGAGTTAACTATCTGTTCCAACAGTTTGCATAAACAGCTTGTGAGCGCAATTGGGCGATAATTGGTGGGTGAAGAAGGGTCTTTTCTATGATTTGGTAATGGGAGTACAATATATATATAGCATGTCGCCACGAAGATGGAAAATCATGTTCCAGCCATATACGGTTAAACATCTGGAAGAGAACGTGGAGAGATTCGAGTGGTGAACAGCGAAGCATGGCATTGTGGACATCATCGGGACCTACTGCTGAATCGCATGATCGAGATAGAGCTGCTCGCAGCTCAAGAAGTGTGAATGCACCATTGTAACCTTCTGGTGTAAAGAGCCTGAAGGATAGAGGTGAGCTTTTTGCACGTGATTTAGTTTCCCGAAATGAAGTACTATAATTGGTACTGCTTGAAACCTTGGAAAAGGTTTCTGCCAAGACATCTGTTATACTAGGAAGATCTGACACGGTTCCGCTATCAGTGTTCAAAGTAGATATGGGGTGGGAAGTGAAATGTCTACTGATTGTACGGACTTTATTCCATATTTCTCTCAAATTTGTAGCGGACTTGATGTCAGATACGTATTTCTGCCATGACTCCTGTTGACTGCGACGGCGGAGACGGCGAGCATTTGCTCGAGCCCGCTGAAATCGCCGCATGTTGTCTGTGGTGGGATAATTCGAAAAATGTTCCAACTTTTCCTTTGCGTTTTGTAGGCTGCGGTACATTCGTGGTTCCACCATGGCTTCGGAAACTTTGGTAATCGTGTAGATGTGCGAGGTATGGAACACTTTGCCGCTTGGAGAATAGAACATGCAATGTTTGACACTGCTTGGTCGATATTTTGAGCTTCTATCATATTTTTCGTCAGGTTAACCATTGAGGATTACAATTCCCATTCAGCGCAGTTAACTTTCCACCGGGCACACATTTGAAATCGCAAACCTCAGCGGTGGACTGAGTCAACAATATCGGGAAGTGATCAATACCCATTGGGTTAGGATGGACTGACCATGATCATGGGGGTATTCTGACGGAGTGCAGAAAGACGGATCAAGTTCAGTGAAAGATCTTGTGGCAGCATGAAAATAAGTGTTCTCTCCTGTGTTCAGCAGAGACATGTCGATGTCTGTAAGTAGACGCTCGACCATTCGACCTCTGCTGTTTGCATCAGGGCAACCTCAATACTGACTATGTTCATTAAAATCCCCAAGCAGCAGAAAAGCAGTTTGTAACTGCTCAACAAAGTCTTCAAGTTCCATAAAATTAACATGATCACTCGGAGGCAAATACAAGGAAGAGTTTGTGAGTGAAGACGATAAGCATACGCGTACAGCTACAGCCTGTAAATGTGTTTGAAGTGTCTGAGGAGAGGACGGAATGTTGTGGGGAACAAGCAGTGCGACACCACCTCTCGCCTCGGATGAAAAATTATCGCAACGAAGAATGCTGTGTCGTCTTATCTTCGCCTCATCTTGTTGGCCTAAAAAATGTATCTTGTAAAGCAAAACGAACCGGGGAAAATTCATTTATAAGTTGTTTTATATCGTCCTTGTTGGCACGAAAATCACGACAGTTCTACTGTAGGATGTTGTAATGCATTAAATGATTATGTAGGAGGAGGCGGCTTATTTTTTTGTTGCTCCCGTTTTAGTGTGACTTTTTAGATTTTACAAGTATGAAATTATCTAATTCCATACCGTCTTCTGAATTGTCATCCTGTTGTTCTTCTAAGACTATTGCAACATGAGAAATAAATCCTTTATCTGTTTGCTTGGACATCTTTTTTGAGAATCCTTTACTTTTCGTTTTTTGAGGGTCAGTTGATTTAGTATTCTTTTCAAGACTAGATCGTGCAGTTGGAGGTTTGATATTCTTTTTGGGACTTGATTGTGTAATTGGAGGTTTAGTCTGAGTGTTTGCATGAGTTATTTTGTTTGCAACATGTAATGGTTTGGAGGTTTAGTTAAATGTGACGTTTACGGATACTTGCAGGAACCATGGATCGGACAGCCGCTGCATAGGAAAGAGAACCATGTAATGGAGACGGTGTTAAACGCTTCTTGGTTTCTGTATAAGACAAGTTTTGTGTGGTCTTGAGGCGCTGAATCTCCTGTTACTGTTTCCAGCGAGGACACGAACGTGAATACGCTGGATGGTCACCTTGACAGTTCACACACCGAACGGCAGTAGAACAGTCTTTATCATGAGTAGGTTGACCACATTTAGGACAGATAACGGTACCACGACAAGTAGCCTGATTGTGACCGAAGCGTTGGCACTTGAAGCAGCGGAGTGGATTTGGGATGTATAGTCTTACTAGACACTTGAGGTAGCCGGCAGTTATATCAGTTGGTAACGTAGGAGTTCAAATGTAAGAATAAGATGTTTGGTGGAAACATATTGGCCATCCTTGCGTACTGATATGCAGCGTACTGCCGTGACCTTTCGATTTGAAGTTCTGTTTTTATTTCTGTTTCGGAACGTGGAGCAAATCAGTCTCTGAAATTACTCCCCAAGAGGTGTTCAGTGTTTTATGAGGAGCTACTGTAATAGGGATGTTTGCGAGTTGTGTGCTCTTGAGGAGGGAGTTTGATTGTTCTACTGATGAAATTTCAATGAGGTAATTTTCTGTGAACGTAACTTTTTTTATAGGTTTGAGTGAGCCAGATAAATTGTATATACCTTTAGAAACAACAAAAGGGGACAAAGAACGCAATTCTGGATCACTAGAATGAAGTATAAGGAAGGTCGGTGCTGGATCATTTCTGTCAGATTTGTTACAGAGCTT
>JJRW01S0032575.1:2153-13205 GCA_001188405.1 Loxosceles reclusa
ATCGACAACTATAATATATTTTGTACCTCATTTTATATTATGAAGATTATCATTTTATATTGTTTATTGTTAAACTGACTTTATAGTCTTGTAAATTATGGTGTTAACTTTCTTATAATCCGAGTTGGCATTTAGTACATTTAGAGGAAGAGATGACCCTAATTTTAGATATGGTGTTAGATGACTTATCTAAAAATTGTGAATTTTGGATTGGGATATAAAGATTTGGTTTGATTAGAAAACGTGATAAGCGAAGCATGTTTAAGAATCGCTTGTCATTCAACTCGTTCGGCAAGTCGCATGAAGCTGATCCTGGTTGCATTGCTTGCAAAACAGCAACCGCATATTTTCGAGAATTTGAAAGCTCGCTGATTGACGGGGATCCGAAGCAGCGTTTGCTTGTGGCGACTCGAAGTGCGTCTTCATCTTCTGAAGTAAAAGTCGCCGAAAGCGACGTCCAAGGAACCATTAGAATATTTGATCATCAAGGGCCCAACTTCATTAGACGGCAATTTGAAGTCTAAGCGCTCTCCAAAGGCGCCAAAAGCGGAGAGCGCAATAATTAAGTTTAAGACAATTACTCTCGGGGAAGGAGACCCGGACTGACAGCGACACTATTTATCGCCCTAGGGTAATTAATACAAAAGGCGCCCTCGAGGACATACTTCCCCCACCTCTTTTCTCTCTCTCTCCTCGGGGGGTGAGGAAGGGGTGAATACAAACTGGGAAAATGTGCCGAGTTTGGCACCGACTTTGGAGTAAAGTTTTGCGATGCTGCGTCCCCAAAATTTAACTTGCTATTTATGGTTAGGATCTTGTTGCACTGGTTGAGGGATTTTGTGATCTAACTCGCATTTTGAGTCCATCAACTGCTTCGTTTCATGCCATGAACTCGTCACAAACATTTGAAATTACTTCGGGCCAAAGCCAATTCAACTCACGAAATAAATAGCAGCATTTGAAGTAGTCAAATATTTATTATTATATGTGGTAGAATCACTTTCTCTCTCGCTTTAATAAACTGCAACGGTTGATGCGCTTTCCTGTCTAAAGCTTAAACGCTGTGATTGTCCAATAGACTGTCGATTTCATCAGTCCATAGTGTCTCTTTCGTCTCGAACGAAACTGCATCTCGAAGCGGTGCGCGGCGAATCGAAGCAGGGTTGCGCCATTTGGTGTCACCTTCGGTCGCCAATCGGCTGGATGCAGTAACCCGGCGGAGCTGCTCAGCATTCATCCATAAGCATTCTTGTTATTGCGAGTCGCAACCTCGAGGGCCCATGTGCATTATTATAGTGATTACTATTGTATTTTAATTCGGAATTCGCTCCATTTGTCACTTTTCAATTTGCTTGCCTGGCAAAAGCGTGGTGGGTGGGGATCTTTTAAGAAAGAGATAGGGGGAGCTTTTCCTTCCTAACGATCGACGTTGTATTATTTAAATAGCGTTCGGTCGCACCTCGAGGATCACGATGACTTGGGCTAATTTTTCCCTCGAGTAGCGCATCGGAACAACAAGGTCAAATGGCTTTGCACTAACAACTGGATATTATTGGAAGGTGCTTGATTCATGAGAATTACGGTGATTCCAGCTTATTCCCAATATCTACAACTTCCTCGATCGGTTGGTTGCTGTGGTTAACCCGCATTTAGCTCAAAACTTACCTAATTCACTCGAGTCAGACTTCACAGCAATCGCAAGATGAAGAGGTCTAGCTTAATGTCATCTCCACCCAAGGGTCTTCATTGAAAAATTTTATCTCCACTGATCTTGAATGCAACTTTTGCAACTCCTGTGGGAAACTCGTTCTTCTTACTATATTCCAACACTCCTGGATTCAACAGTACTTTGTTTTTCCTTCCACGTGGTTTGGAGAAAACGATCTTAAATTGCCTGCCTTTTTTACGTTAGCACCTGCAGCGGGCGCCAATTACGTAGCAGTAGGCATTACGATAAAACACACACACACAGACTGTTAGTAAAAGTTTACCGCTAGAAAGTTAGGGGAATCCGTTTGAGCACTACCTTACTCTGGAAGTTTGCTTCCGAACAAAAAGAAAATAAATTTTTTTTCTTACTACAGGACAAATACATACAGATACAAAAATTGCTGACATTAAAGTTTTTCTTAACTGGAAATAAATTATAATAATGCTTTAAATAAATCTCATAAGCATCACCCAGAAAGGTATTCAAAGTGGAATGTGTGTATTCTGACATGGTCTACTCTCAGGAAGTCAGTGTTAGCGGAACAGAACTTGCTATTTTTATATCCGTAATTCAGTCAACCACGTAGTGGTCAAAAGACTGGGTTCACGCTTTGTGTGATTTCTCACATGTGCCTCTACGGAGGCCACAAGCTAAGTTTGTGAACTAGCTTATCTCTCGAGAAAGTGGATTCTTTAAGAGGCACTGCGTAAATCGTCTCGGAAATTCTTCTTGATGCATCAGAACAGTCACTCGTTTCTTTTGAATTGTTTTTCCTCAGAGGAATGTAGTCGCTGGTCTGATGATTCAATAGAGGAATCAAGAGAGGTACTTGGGTCCAATATAACACCCTCTCGAAAATTATTTCTCTACTAATTTCTTGCTTTGCAAATGAAATTTTGTGTAGCAAGGGTGTAATGTCAAGAAAAAGCCCCGGCTTCTCGCCTTAGAGCCACTTTTCCTGTAGCCTTGGATTCGTTACTGGGAGGATTTTGGGAGGGTCCTTGATATGCCGCAATGTCCTAATCGGGGAATTATTATTGAACATCATTCTTCTCCTCCATACATAGTGTATCAGCGTCTTCTGTATGTGTATCTTACACCTTTTCTGGTTTTCTTATTGTCTTATTGTACTGCAGCTCCCGTCGCCTTGTTCCCATGTTAGACCAAATCAGACCAGGCTGTTATTGGCTGAGACAGCTGGTGTCACAGGTGAGTAAGTGAACACTAGTATGGACAAAACGAGGCTTCATCTGGAAACTATTCAATTGTGAGGTTTTTCTGATTTCTGGGTTGAGTAGTTGGTTGGTTTTTCAGAAATTAATTGTCTAAAAGGACGAGAAAAGCCACACTACATGTCTCAAACGCTTCGGAGATGCCACATTGCTCCCTCGTAGTCACAGAACGGCGAGTTTCTGAAGTGGACTTCTCGACTGAAACATTGAAAATTAGAACGCAATTAGCTCGAACTTGAAAACTTCCACTTGTATGTAGGCATTTTGACACGGCTCTAAAGCCTACACCGGCCGAGTCGGTTTACTTTTTAGTATTTTCAAGCTGTTGTGTCCTCTTATTGCGTTTTTCTCTTAGTAGAAGGATTGGGACCGTAGGCTAAGACTGTTGGCGAGATTATGGTGACACTGAGGGTCAAGCAGGACACACAGGTTGGAATCGATTAATGCAAGGTTTCGGGGAGAATATCACAGTGGCTCGAACCATATTAGGCTTGTGATATTCGAATGCCGAGGTTGATGCTGTAATTGCTGTGCAAACGGCCGTACGGTCACTACAATGGTGCGTCTGCACTGTTGTGGCTTTCAGTACAGCTACAGTTGCCACTCTGAAAGTTTTCTTTCCTCCCAAATTTCATTACTCTGCATTTTACCACAATGAAGTTAACCTCCCATTTATCTGCCCCACAGCTATAGCTAGTGTGTCAGCATTTTCTTGAAGAGTATACATACATCACCATGGGATTCCTCTAATCGCCAAATCTAATTGGTAGCAGCAAATTCTCTAATAAATGCCTGAACACAATTTTCCAAATCATTTACGTAAACAAGGAAAAGAGAAGCAGGTCATTAGGTGGGCACTTTCAATAATTTATCGTTTTGAATACCTTCTGCTTAATAATTTCTTTTTCTCTTTTCTTTAACCATTTATTTATCTTATAACACGTCGCCCTGCCGACACCGGGATTTTAGTCTCGGATCTTTCAGTTCCAGAATGAGCTCTCTATTATTGAGTCCTGTCGACGGCTGCAGAGAGACCTTATTATAGATATATTTTGTAGCGAACCTCTCATTCCTTCCCTACGAAGTAGAGAAGGCGGGGCACAGGCCTGACCTCGAAGTAGTGAAAAGTAACGACAGAGGTTTCATGATTTCAGACTCCAACCTGGGATGTCTTGGTTTAGGAATGAGCGCTGCCGACGGCTGCAGAAAGACCTTCCTATCGATAGGTTTTGTGGGGCGAACAGCGAGCTTTCCTCCTCATGCAACCTTCTCGAAGGCAGTCTCACAGTTCACATCAATAAAGCCAATGAATGCTATTTACCCGAAAAACTAAATGCCAATGACTAGATCGTAATATTGCCAAAGGATTCTGGTAAACGGTGTAAAGAAAATCTGTACTTTATGCCGATGCGGGAATCGAACCCGGAACGTTCACCTCCAGAGGAGCCGCTTTTACCGGTTAAGCTACGCCGACAGAGGATTTCTGTGCTTATTTTGAACTCTTTTGTGGGTGGGCATTACAAAGGCAAAATGCCTGCCGTTTACCAAATCTGATGCGAACCTGTAATCAAGGCATTAACTTCTAAAAAAATTATGTTATTTATCCTAGCTTAATGATTGATTCGGACAAAACTGATAATAACCATAACGAGCATATATGCCGTATATGGGTCGGCAACTCAGTTCCAGACGTTTTTTTAACTTTAACATTCCGAATGTCATTAAATGTTTTTGGCATAATGTTTTAAATCATTCGAAAGAGGATGCTTTGTTCTACCGGAATCTATGTTTTGTTCGAGTTAATTTGTGTTAATTTTCAGATCATTCAAATGGAATGTCAAGTTGAGAAAAATGAGCATTTTCGACACTTTTTCTCTTTAAATCAAGGTTCTAAGGCCGCAAAAGCTGCTCGCGACATTTGTGCCGTGCATGGAGTGGGTGCCATAGCTGAAACAACCGCTCGTGATTGGTATGTCATGTTCAAAAATGTAAATTTTGACCTGAAAGATGCACCTCGTTTTGGCCGTCCAGTTGAGTTCGATGAAGAGCGATTAAACCAACTTTTGCACGCAAATTCGCGTCACAGAACAAAAGGAACTGGCAAAGAAAATGGAATACTAACATATCCTAGTATATAGGGCACTTGACTCCAGAGTCGAGATATGTAGGTTCGAATCCTGCTGTGCTGATAACAGAGTCAACCATCACAGTATGAGTAGGGGGAAAATGGGGGTTCTGCGCCAATGTTAATCCTATGGGGTATGGATAACCCATAGACATAACATTAGTGGGTACTCCCTTGGCTGGCGCAGAACTGGATCCTTCCTCCCCCCTTCCCGCCCCTCCTGCTGGAGGAGGCTTCCTCCCAGTTGCCATCCTGGATCCTCCCGCTGTCAAGTTTTTTTTTTTGGCGCCACCTATCGAGAACAGGATCAACTAAGTAATTTTAACGGGTCTTTTTCTCTGAAAAAGTAATTTTTACCAAGCCAGGATCGAACCCTGAACCTGTCAGATGATAATCCAGTTCGCTAGCCACTCTACCAAAGTCTAAGTTGCCTACGTGTGTTAAATAATGGATTTTGTCTCCAGCTCTCGACCCCAGCTGCAGTAGGCGTCACATTCGCTTTTGCTAAGACGGCTTTAGATGTTAACAATAGGAGCATGTCTGGTTTAAAGCAAGTAGGGGTCTTTACAATATGCTACTTAGCAATTAGAAGAGAACAAATACCAACTCTTTTGTTTTCAACTCCATAGTTAAGATGAGTTTCCAGTGGATTGTCATAACTTTTTTAGTTATGACAAGTATAAACATAATATATAGAATATTAAAACAATATTTTTTTTTCTAACGCGCGCTCTGAGAGAGAGAACTGCTAAGACAGCTTTTAAGCAGGTCCGGTTTAACATCCGGTCGACGATGTCCACAAAAACCCTGCGGCAAAGTTCCAGCTTCTCTTCTCTACAGGAGACGGTCAACACAAAAGAACTTCTTGTCTTTTTCCCGGGCTACTAACAAATGTTATTCAGTATTTCAATATTCTTACAATTTGTTATTTCATTCGATGTTGATGCATATTTAAAATCTATATGATTTTACAAGCTTTTAGATACCAAACACGCTTATACTAATTTTCCCGGTTATTCAGTAATTCAGTAACCCCCCCCTCCAGGATGGCAACTGGGAGGAAGCCTCCTCCAGCAGGAGGGGCGGGAAGGGGGGAGGAAGGATCCAATTCTGCGCCAGCCAAGGGAGTACCCACTAATGTTATGTCTATGGGTTATCCATACCCCATAGGATTAACATTGGCGCAGAACCCCCATTTTCCCCCTACTAGTATGTGGGAAAAACTTACCACTTTTACCAAGTGCACGATGTGCAGCCTGCATTTCAAGCATACTGTCGATCCCTCTTTACCATCCGCACTTCATGCTATTCCTGTGCTATCTTTTAATGCATAAATCGAGTTTTATTTACTATTTGTTTTAATTATGTTCCATATTAATAGTTCAGAAATAACTTTTTGGTCTTACTTAGGTGTATCACTTTGGCTTTGCGTTGCATCCACAGAAAAGAGATGTCATTGGTCTTGTTCTTATGAAAACCAATCCCAGAGCTTACACCGAAGCGGTTCTTGCTTTCTTCACTCCTGCAGAGACAAGTGCACATAACTGAGTGCCTCCGTAAAGCAACTCCTGCGAGGGAATTCATTAGATGCCTATCTCACTCAGAGAGATTATTTTTATTTCGATCTTTCTGGAGAAGAAAAATTCACTATTTCCTCTTAGGAGTGGGAGATAGTAATTTATGTCAAGTCGTTGTTTAGGAAAGAATGCTATTTGTAGTCACTGTCGGGGGACACAAATGTGGAACGTTCATTACTGTTTTTTCACATTTTTAAATTATATATCTTCATCATCAGCAGCAGCCTTTATCAATCCTCAACAGCATGAAGGCCTCTTCAAGATTTTTCCAACATTTGCTTTCCACAGCCCTCCTTTCCCGAACTACTCCAGCAAATTTGGTAATCTCGTTCACTCGTATGTGGTCGCTTTCTAGGACGTTTCTGATTCTTCGGCAGGCAGTGAAGAACTTGTACTGTCAATCTATTATCATGCCTTCTAATGATGTGCCCAGCCCACTTCCATTTCAGTTTCTTGATGTATGTCATTATGTCATAGATTCTGGTCTGCTGTCTCACCCAAGTATTTCTCTTCCGATCTCTCCTTGTAATACCCAGCATACACCTTTCCATACTCCTTTGTGTAGTCCGCAGTTTCTGAATTGCCTTTGCTGTTAATGTCCATGTTTCACAGGCATACGTCATAACAGGAAACACACACACTGGTTGAAGACTTTTCTTTTCAAACACAATGACACATTTCCTTTAAATATTATACTGTTTCTTCCGAAAGTTCTCCATCCAAGCTTCACTCTGCGATTAATTTCTTCCATAATGCTTCCATCCATAGTCACCTGTTGGCCAAGGTAAATATAATTTTCAACTTCCTCCAACTTCATTTTGTCAACTTCAATAGTATCCTTACTGATGAAATTATTAAACATAACTTTTGTCTTTCTTATGTTCATTTTTAACCCAACCTTTTTACTTGCTTCACATAACTCTGATATCATACTTTGTAATTCTGCTGCATTTATAGCAAAGACGATAATAACATCTGCAAATCTAAGGTGGCTCAAGTACTCGCCATTGATTCGAATCCCTTTCTCTTCCCATTTCATTTCTTTGAAAACTTTTTCAAGAACAGCAGTAAAAAGTTTCGGTGAGATTGTATCACCCTGTCTTACACCTTTTTCAATCTTCATTTTATTTGTTTCCTTACGTACTCTAACTGTAGATATTGCATTATTACGGATATTTTTGATGAGCTCAACATAACCCGGTTCTGTGTCACAACTATTAAGGGTTTTAAGCCCACTGGGCACATGAACAGAGTCAAAAGCTTTTTCATAATCTATAAAGCCAATGCAAAGTGGTATCTCATATTCATTGGTTCTTTCTATGGCTTCTCTTAATACTTTTATATAATCTACTATGCTATAACCACTTCTAAATCCTCCTTGTTCTCTTGGTTTATTGGAATCAAGTGCTTTCTCTAACCTATTCACTAAAACTTATCTGAAGACTTTGCACAAAATGGAAAGAAGGCTGAAGTTAGCGACTCACACTAGTGGCCAAGGACCCAACCGTTATGTCCCCCACTCGAAGTCAGGTCGTACCCTGACCTCTCTTTCAAGTGGGGGAGGGTGTAATGCCCACCCACAAAAGAGTTAAAAATAAGCACAGAAATCCTCTGTCGACGTACCTTAACTTGTTAAAGCTGCTCTCCGGAGTAGAACGTTCCGGGTTCGATTCCTCGCGTCGACATGAAGTAAAGATTTTCTTTACATCGGGTAAAGAGAAATTGAAGAATAAGAACTTGCTTCTGCATTATCAGTTTCATTTACATACGTATAAGATTTTGGTGGTTGAAGTTTGCAGCGGTTCTACTCAGGTGTAATTAGACAAATTTTAACCCCATCAGATGCTTTGATAATCCTGTATCGTCTAGAAAATTTTGTATATGTGCATGGATTTGACTGCTACAATGTGACTTAATCAAATAATATTTTGCTCATTATTGGATAAAATATTCAAATTATTTCCTCTGGTGCATGTAGAGTCGGAAAATCTTGCTCTGCGCCTTTCATAAAAGTTCCCGCAAGCGCGTGTGAGTTAGCAAATGCGAAAACAAGTAAGTGATTAAGCAACATTAGCTGTTGAGGTTGGGAATTTTCCAGGTGTAAGGGGCACGGGATCGCAAACCAAAGCGGCACTGCAATAAATGGCACTTCCTTCGTTCGAGTTAAATGGAATTTTCTCTGCAGGTTAGAATTATTTGAGAGGCAAGCCCACAGGAGTTGGAGATCCCTTATAAGTGGACGTGGCCAGTCTCATGCTTCGTTCTAATCGCTAATCACAGCCTTCGCCTTCAAATTTTGAAGACGCGAAGGTCTGCTTGTGTGCAACAGTTCGCAAATGAAAATCCGGAAGTAGAAACAAAGTAAATTTCCGATGGAAGGAAGTTTGTAAATGAAGTCACATTTTTGTGGAGGACGAGTGCTCAGTTCCGCATGCCATCGGAGTAAGAAATATTCATAACGTCGGTTTGCGACACTCGACTACAGCTCCTGTGCATGATGTTTTTTCCATGGGTCTAGCAGGACGGCAATTTATTGCAGAAAAAAAAAAAAACTATACTTCAGTCAAATGGCACTTTCTCGGAAACTAGTTATTGTTAGGTGGGTGAGAGAACAGTCTGGAAGAGACTTATCCATACAACGCAGGTTTATTATCCTTCGTTTGATTGACGCTTCGTTGTTATCAGGTTTGACATGTGGAACTGTCGAATTGCCGTCATTCCGTGAAAAATAAATATATTCTGAAATAAAAAAGTTCACACATTTCGAATAAAAAAATGAGCAAGTGAGCAAAAGGTGGGAGGAATTCAAGTTGTCACGAAATGGGACAATAAAGTACTTTTGAACTTTTAAAGCCAAAATAAGGGACGCACGTTGCACGATAAGAAATAATTAAGGTTAATGAAGAAATACAGTAAGTAGTTTTTAAAATAAGTAAGGCATTGCACTCATGTTTGTGGCCGAAAACAAACTTCGAGTTTGAATTTTCAAAACAACGCTGAAATTCAACAACTTGATACTGATTTCAGAATTCTCGAACTTGCATATAGTACGGCGTTGCAAAAGATTTTTTTAAAAAGGCAACGGAAAGTTTGGAGCATTTAATTGAGTAAACGTTAAGCGTGCGTTGATTACAATTGTCAAGAGAAAGAGAGGAGATATTTACTTACTCTGAAAACGCACAAATCCTAGAAGCAGACTCTACCATTAAATCAGCAAAGAACAGCTTCCAGTCGCAAAGCAATTCGACGAAAAGGAAAAGTGCGAAAGAGCAATGACCATTTCAAACGCGTCATTATTCAATTCATAACACAGTTAGTTAGAAACCGAATTTTTCTTTCCAAATTCCACTGCCATTTCTTTATATTTCCCGGCGAAGGCAGAAATTCTAAATCATTTTCAGAGGGCTTGCGGCAGCGGGATGAGCTGAAATTAGCTTACCATTACTCCAAAATATGATCGAAAGCAGCGCTTACCAACCGGTGATCGGTGGTAAACTCAGTGTATCCCAAGGGGTACGAATCAGGACATTTAACAATACGCGAAAAAGAAAATCACTAATGACGGAAAGAAGTACACATGAATGAACTATGTCAGACAAGAAGCAATTCAAGATTGTGGCATTAACTGGGCGTCATGGCCAGTGACGGACAATGGTTTCCCTTTTGTTGTTTTTAAATAAAACTTCGCCCTTTGTCGACGCAGGGATTAGAACCAACGGATCTGTCAGTTCTAGAGTGACCGCTTTACCGGTAAAGCTACGCCGACAGGTACTTGGGCATCTTCTTTTCGAAGATTTTTGTGGGAGACCTTACTGTTTAACCTCAAGAAAAAAACTCGCACCCTCTTTATGCGGCGAATTGTTGCGAGTTCCACCTTATAGAATGTTATGGACAACAATATACCACCGATCTCTTCCACTTTAGATCCCGCTGCCTTATTCGAACCGCTCAATGTTACAATTCACCTCAAGCAATATTTTTCAAACGAAACTCAACGGGAGCTTTCTGAATATTTTTGTACGATGGAAGCTAAAAAGAAATTTTCTTCAGGATCTCTGAGATAGTACCCGGTGATTCCCATCTAGACGCTTGCCCGCTACCCACTCATCCACACATGCCTAACCATTTCCTTTTTCTTCTTTCATAAAATTTTTTTGCTTGTGCAGTATTTCTAACACCAAGAGTTCCGTCGCACAAGGTGTAGTGAAGCCCGGATAATAACCTCAAGTTTTGGAATGCGATGGAACTAAATTGCCTTGGCTACAAATAAAAAAATATATACTGTTGGTTATTTTTAGGCGAAATATGCATATGTGTGAACTCTTAGCATGTATCGCATGGTACAAATTGTATATGTATATTGTCAGTAGCGTATTTACGATTTTTTTTCGGGGGGAGGGGCTATTC
>JJRW01S0032658.1:10051-20437 GCA_001188405.1 Loxosceles reclusa
GTTCGATTCCCGGCGTCAACATGAAGTAAAGATTTTCTTTACACAATGTTGACAGGAGAATATATCTTAAAGTAAATGCAACCTTTGATGTTTCACTAAGTTTTTTCTTCAACATCATTTTATCACATAGAGAACAGCGAAATGCACTTTTCTTCTGTAAGAGAGAAGAAACAACATCTCAGCACGCTATATACTGTATCATCAACAAAATAAGCAAATTTTTTTGCTGAAATCCCAAATGTTACTTACTTGATCTCAATCTTAATGTGACAATCTCAAATAAATTTATTATTTCAAAGCCATTTGTTCATCAAACATAGCATTATAGAAATCTTCAAAGAAGCCTTAATATACTTACATTTCTATCTACTATAACACCTTTTCCATCATAGATTTCACTGCATTAGCATTATTCAATTTACTATTCGTATTTTTCTTTCTGGAAAGATAAACAGAATTACTTCAGAAACGTTTCAACATGAAACGTAGCAACACAAAGGATAACACTGAACAAAGGCAAAATATATTTGAGTAAAATTAGCATACTTACGTTAGCACTACTACCCCATATCTTCAACTCAAGAGTTATTGCAGGAGATCTCTGTACCATACAATGTCTAGATAACAAATGAGCAAATGATTGCAATACAGTGACTATTCACATTATTTTAGCTCATTGTTTTAATGGGTGTTATAACAAACAAGTCTTTTCCCACCTGAAATCCTTTTAGTTCAATGTAAAGTTAACAACGCTACTCATCACAATCCAAACATTTTCTTACTCATTTGATTATAACTGATCTCTTCATGTTCTGAAATAAACGCCATTTCACTAGTGTTTATGCCTTCAAAAAACTACAGATTTACTTATTTTTAATCTCTATATTACTAACATTTCAAAGTTTTTAATTATACGTAACATTTTACACAGTGTGTAAACATAAATGTTAATAGTTGTTTTCTACAGACTCCAAAGACACCTTCGTATGTTTTCACTTTAAAACACAGTTGCTTATCTTTTGTATTGTCACATTATAATTTTCTTCAAGGTTTCTTTCATGTAACACACTTTAAAAACACCAGGTTTCACACAAGTCTTTGGGTTTTTCACAATTCATTAACATGGCAAGATTTAACACTCACTATTTTTACTTTACACTCGTAATTTTTTAAAACAGTTTAACTTATTTCATAAACGTTTTCTAACATTACAAACACTAATGTTGGCAACTTACATATTGTTTCATGTTTATGCATATAGAAAAGTTCGACATTTTTTATCTTTCATATATGTTTACTAATTTATCTATGTTTTACATGTGTTATTTATATTTTTTTGACAAAATCCAACGCATTCACAGTTAAATTTTCGGTTAACTTTAACTTGTATTCAAACATTACATCACCATTTACACATATGTTTTGTTGTAACTAATTGCCTTACACATACAACCTTGTTAATTTTTCTTCAATATCTTCCAAACACTTTAACTTTACAACTTGGAAAACGTTAGCATATTTTAACACTTCAACTTTGAAGTTTTTCTTAAGTTTTTAAAACTAGACACCAGAAAGCATTATTTCAATTACTACACACTTTGCGCAAATACCTCTTTGAAGTTTTACTATTACTAATTGCATTGCATATACAGCAAACATATATTGACAGTGTTTCTTTAAAGCCTAATGTCTGTAAAGAAGAACTTTACTTTTTGTCGACGCCAGAATTCGAAGCAACGGATTTGCCATCCCCAGAGCTTCAGAGCGGTCGCTTTAACCAATTAAGCTACGCCGACGGAGTATTTCTGTAGCTTATTTTGAAGTCATTTGTGGGTGGGCATTACATGTGTTCTCATATCATTCAGGGAATCTTGACCAATATTTCTTTTCTTTCTCTCTGCAAGGTATCAGTTTTCTAAAGATACAAATCAGAAAATTCTCTCAACCTCTCCCTTTCATTGTTCAATATTTTAACCTCAACCTCACGTGTCACAATTTTACCAAACTTACTAAAGTTGAACATTATTTACTTATTTATTTGATAATACACCATCTTGATTGACAGGAGTCTAATGGAAGATGGGGAGGTAACACACAGATTATATAAGATTGATCCAACATTCCTGTACAAACAAGTTGTACGACACAGTTCTCCGTTCATTGGGATATTTCACTCACCTATAAAGAGGCGAGCACTTGAGCACATCAGTCTGACAACGTGGTAGCACAAGCATTATGGATGTCCTTGCACTGGGTCTCGGGACACAAATGTAAATGTTACCTAGAAGTTTGGCGTCATTGATACCTCCATGAAGGATCTTGTATAGAGTTACAAGATGATGGAAAATACGTCTGTTTTTAAGGGATTGTAGACCAAAGAAGGCACGAAGTTCCGAGGAGCTGGCATCATGCACATACGCACCAGAATACTTGAAGAACAAATATCGAAGAAACTTGTTTTGTATTTTTTCCAATTCATCAGTATAAATAGGTTGCCAAATCACAGAACCATATTTCAGTTTGGGACTAACAAGAGCTTTGTATAGTTGCATTATGGTAGATACCCGTTTCAAAAAGTGACCATTATGAATGACAAAGCCTAGTTTGCGGAAGGCGGAGTTGGTGACGGAAGAGATATGTTGAAAGAAGGACAGACGAGTATCGAATATAATTCCTAGGTCACAGACCTGGGATACGTTATGAAGAGGTACTCCATCAACGATATAAACATATGCAGTTGGGCACACACTGCGCGAAAAAGACATGACAAAACATTTATGTACATTTAAATGCAAATAATTTTTCGACATCACGTTAAAAGATCATTTAAGTCAGCTTGTAGTGCACGTTTATCCTCGTCACTGGTGATCTGCATGTATAATTTCAAACCATCAGCAAAAAGTAAGCAAGATGCTGATCGAAAGTATGACGGCAGGCCATTAACAAATAGGAGAAATAAGAGGTGACCAAGACTGGATCCCTGTGGTTCCCTGATGTACTTACATATATCTGTGGGACATGTTTATCGAAGCATACCGTCTGTGATCTATCTTTAAGGTAAGATGCAAACTCCATTCTACTAAATTATTCGATAGATGATAACTTCTTCAGTAACACATCATGTCTAACGCGATCAAATGCTTTAACAAAGTCAGTATATATGGCATCAGTTTGTAATTTACTATCCGGATCTGTAGACACGTCGTCAGTAAAGGACATTAAATTAGTCACTGTAGAGCGCTTTCTCATGAATCAATGTTGACATTGTGTGATAGCTATTTCAACATGTCGATATAACTTGTCAAAAACAATGGATTCAAAGAGTTTGGCAAAAGTCGTGAGAATAAAGATGGGTCTGTAATTCACAATTCTGGAGGAATCTCCTGATTTGTGAATGGGGAGCACATGTGGTTGTTTCCATAATATAGGGAAAACTCCCATCTTGAGCGAAAGGTTAAAGATCTTCGCCAGGGGTGATATGAGAAATTCTGCACAAGCGTTAACTATGTATTACATGAGTTATGATTAGTTTCTAATTATTACATTGCACGCGCTAATAATTCAAAACTTAATCATTCAGCAAACTTATCTGTACCCACTTTAGAAATTTATTTTCAATGTTTTTTGTTTTTTTTCATATAGTCATACTAACAACTAAGCTTCAATGTTTTGTTTTATATGCATGTGCGTTCGCAATTTGTCATTTAGAAAGTTAAGTTTAACTAATTTTTTCATTTCGATACAAGTATTTTCTCTTAATTTTATTGTTTCAAGCTGTCATACTATTTATCAGAATTGCCTTGTTACTAATTCTAGTCTTTATAGTCAAAATGTTTTCTCACCATTCAACAGAGAAAACTTCCACATTACTTCTTTTTCAATATCACAAGGTGTAATTTTTCCCACGTTTTAGTGCAGCATGACAGATCACCTGATATTACAAGTCAATGCATGCATACTGTGGAACACTGATGTTTATAATATAAATCATCAAGTCTAATTACATAGGAACTTTATCACGTATAAAAGTTAAATGTTATTCAAGTTTTCACATTATGCTGCTCATTATTTCTACGTCCAGATGACACATCATACAATCTGTAAACGTTTCTATCGTGAAATTCAACATCCTATCTCTATAATGCTCACAAGTTATCAGTAGAAAACTATCTTCACACTACGATTCACAACTTTACACTCACACTCACACACACACTGAATATTTTCTAAGTTCATTTCTTGAACACACAATTTTACACATTGCAAACACAAAGCTTAACGATTTTCCATTATCAAGGTTTATAGTGTTCTCATGTTTTCTATGAGAAAATTTAACCTTAATTACTTTTCCAATTCAACATACAACTTTTTTTCCCATGGATGTTCTTTCATGTTGTTGTATTAACATTGCATCAAGTCTTCTCACAAATTGTAGTCAAAGTGTTTTTCGCCATTCAACAGAGGAAACTTCCACGTTACTTCTTCAATGTCACAAGGTGTAATTTTTTCTAATTTTAACGCAACATGGTACATTATCTGATATTACAAGACAATGCATGTATGCATAGTGGGAACACTGCTATTTATAATGTCAATCTCCAAGTATAATTACAGGCGAACTTTATCATTCAGAAAACTTATCCGTTCACGTGTTAGAGCTTCATTGTCAATGTCTTTTTCCAAGTCTTAGTGTTTCATATAGTCATACTAACAACTCCTCCTGAATGTTTTGGTTTAAATGTACATACGTTTGCACTTTAGCATTTAGAAAACTTAAACTCATCTAATTTTTTTTCATTTCAGTACAAGTATTTTTTCTAAGTTTTATTGTTTCAAGCTGCTACACTACAAGTATGTACTGTTTTGTGACTAATTATCATCTTTTTCACCGTTCAATAGAGAAAACTTCTAGGTTACATCTTTTTCAACATCAGAAGGTGTAATTTTTTCAAAGTCTTGATGCTGTGTTATGTATTATCTGATCAATACAGATTTACTAGGAACACTTTCGTTTCTAATTTCAATCTTCAAGTCTGATTATATATGAACTTTATCATGTATAAAACTTAAATGTTACTAAGAGTTTCATTTAATGCTATTTATATTTTCTAAGTCCGAGTGACACAAAATACCACCTTTGAATGTTTCTAATGTGAAATTCAACATTCTAACTCTATAGGGTACACAATTCATCTGGAGAAAACTAACTTCACTCTATGACTCACCTTTACGAAATGCTTTTCTTCTCAGTTTATCGCTCGAACATACTATTTTACTCATGGCATATGCTAATGTTATTGACTTTACACATCTCCAAGGTTTTCCACGTTCAGACATTATCACTCAGAAAACATAAACTTGCCTAATTGTTGACTAAAGTGAACCGTCAGTGATTTCATAGAGTGGCTGAAGGATCACTCCATTCACTAAGTGAACGCCACGAACAGAATAAACGAAAATTTGTTTTTCAACAACTAAAGTAAATTGTTCATCCTCAAGGTCCGTGGGCTTCTACAAGACACTCCCATTCGTGGAACGATAAAGTCACACTTTTTCCCCCTGCTTCAAAACGCCATTTTCTTTGTAATATTTATGAATATGAACATTGATATGCCAATTGTATTCGGCAACTTTGACGACGAGGTTGTTTCCGAGTTGGTAGTAGTTCACTGGATTGATACGAACTGACTTTTCAACAGAAACAGGCAGTTGTTCGGTGGTCGTACCCATAGTGTGAATAAGTAGAGAGACAAGGATTAGTCAATTACCAATTCATTGGCAGAAAACGATGTTAGGAGTAGACTCACTTGTGGAAGAGGAATTTTGCAATGGTTTAAACATGTTTCTTGTAGTTAAAAGCAGTAGGGCATACACGTTTAATGGATAGAGGGCTCACAGGGGCTAAAATTTATTTCGGTATTTCGGTATTGCCAAGGTAAACAATCTGAGATCTATCTGGTTTGTGTCCCATTGGTGTAGTGGTCAGTACATTCGGGTACCAGCCGAAAAACCCTGGTTAAATTCCAAGTTGGGCCAGAAATTCATTTAGCATCTCTGAACAGATACGGCAGCTATACGATCTGGAGAAATTTCTTCTTATATCTCCGACTCTTTGACTTTAATCGTATCTCAAGTACCGCTCAGGTCAGGTGGCCAGAACATCAACAGTGTCTACAGAGAAGCTTTATTGCCAAGAGAATAGCTTGAAAATGGTATGCTCGCTTTATAGCGGGCAATTTTGACTTGAGTGACGACCCTTGCTCCGAACGTCCAGTCTAGTTCGACAAAGAACTGTTCATGGCTCTTCTTTAAGATGATAATCAGGGGAAACCACGGGAATTGGCAGAAGAAATGAACTCTGACCAAAAACAGTCCCCTACTACTTGTATGCAATGGGAAAAGTCCACATGAGAGAGAGATAGAGAGAGAGGGATAACGCCCGACCGCATTCCGGAAATGTCACTCAAAAGGTCATCCAGGGACCCGGTTGGGAGGTTCTTCCACACTCACCGTACTCTCTAGATATGGCATGTTTTGATTTTCACTTGTTTCGCTCACTTTCAAATGCGCTTCTTGGTGTTTGATTCCGTAGTTGTCAAGACATGCAGAATTGGCTTACCATTTGGTTAGTCTCAAAGGATGCGAGTTTTTACCGCTATGGTACTTACCAACTCCCCGACCGCTGGCAAGAAGTAATCAACAAGGAAGGAGGAGAAGGGGAATACATATATAATTAATTAGAATTGACTTTGGTTATTAAATAAAATGGTTTTAATACTCATACAAAGCGGCCCGAACTCAACCCAATAATTTAGGCGAGGAGACAGTCATCGGATGGATGTCACTGGGAATCGCCCCTTAGGGATGCAGTTTCTATTTAGTTCTATTTAGCATAGGCCCTTAGGGATTATAGTCACCACCCACAAATGACTTCAAAATAAGCGACAGAAATACTCCGTCGGCGTAGCGTGATCGTTTAAAGCGGCCGCTCTGGAGCTCTGGGGATGGCAGATCCGTTGTGTTCGAATCCCGGCGTCGACAAAAAGTTTTCCCTTACAGGATATAGTCCAATATAGCATTTCCTACAATCCAGCACCAAGATGAAAACATACATCACGTGATTGCATGATTAGCACATAGTGAAAAGTAGCTAGTGAATGACAACATAACTACGGTTCATGCTTCATACCCACAGGGGTTCGCCCTTTTGCTGAGTACTGGAAGTGACGTGGTGTTCCCAAGGTGCCCAAGCCAATTAGCATTTCGTAATCACCTAGTGTTTGGCACAGTATGACCTATACAGACTACAAGTGTCCTTAAATTCCAATTAACCAACCACTATACTTCATACCAACACCGCATGGTATATTCTTTTTACCTTAGCAGAAACGAAATCAATTTTACACTGTAAGGTTCTCCATAAAAAGATTTCGATGATAAGCTGCCCAGATACCTACCGGCATAGCTTATATTGAAAAGCAGCCTCTCCGGGGATGACAGATCCGTAGGTTCGAATCCCGGCGTCGACGAAAACGGAATGTTTCTTTAAATGGCGCCCGAACAGAGACTCACACTATTGGCCAAAGACCCAACCGTTATATCTACCGCTCAAGGTCAGGGGTACTCTGACATCTGTCTCAACGTGGGGAGGATGTAGTTCCTCTCCCACAAGAGACTTCGATAATAAGCTGTCCAGTTACCTGTCGACGTAGCTTAACCGGTAAAGCGGTCACTTTAGAGATGACAGATTGGTTGGTTCGAATCCTGGCATCGACATTAGTAAAGTTTTTCTTTACAACACACAGGCACAGATTCATGCCTACATTCCTTATAATCAGTCGAATAGCCCAAACAGTGGTATAGCAATTAAACTTCAAAGGCTTTCGCGCACAGAGCTTTCAACACACATAGAAACTTCTGGGTCAGAGTGCCTCGTCATTTGGAGTTTTCAGTTACAATGTTTCAATGTGATCACACACATCTTCGTCAGGAAACTGGTGGTATTATCACCTTCTGAAGAAGATGTGTGCAATCACATGGAAACGTTGGAACCGAGAATTCCAGATGACGCTGCACACCTATATGTGTGTTGAGTAGTGTAATAACCTACAGTGATCTCCACCTCAAATGTCTAACTTTCACCCGCGTAATAAAAAATCGCATTAAAACATGCTCCTTCTGTGTTCCTTTTGGGTTAAAAACCTCCCTGCAAGTGTTGAGTTTGCGGGGACATAGTTAAGCCACTGACTAGAAAGTAATTGCAAAGAGCATCGTAAAACAGAATGCCGGAAAAGGACTTGAGCAGTCTGTTTGAAAAAGTGAATGGCTGGGATCATTGTACTGAAATTGTAAACCGAATACCTATGAAAATGCGTATATGTATAGGATGAACTATGTTTATTTTGCCTCTCTTTATATAAATATACACTGGACCTAATGGTACCTACATATCCAGGGTGAGTCTAAATTGTTTTTACAAAATAAGAGGGGTGATAGTACCCATCCAGACAAGCAATAATGACTGTGGAACACAGGGTCGCATTCCATTCTGTGAAGCAAAAAAGAGTAACACACCCTACCACGTGCAAAAGATGCAATGTTTAAACCAAGATGATTACCCCTGTCGGACAGACTTTGTACAGTGGATGCTCGGGATGAAGAATACCGATCCACGATTTCCTCCATTGGTATTATTTAGTGATGAGGCAACATTAGCAAATACGGCATTTTCAACCTGCGCAATCAACACGTTTGGTCTGACAGCAATCCACACTTCACTACCCCACGTAAACACCAGAAGAAATTTTCCGTTAACATCTGGGCAGGTATTCTTGGTGATTCCATGGTAGGCCCTTACATCTTGCAAGACCATTTGACGGCTCAACATACCGTATCTGCTTGTAACAAGTGCTTTCCAGTTTGTTGCAGGCTGTTCCGCTCGCCATCCAGAGAGACATGGGGTTTATGCACGATGGAGCACCAGCACACTTTTCCAGCACGGTCCGGCACTTCTTGAATACCACATATCCAGCACGATGGATCGGATGTAGCGGAACTGTGGCTTGGCCTTCTCGCTCACCGGACCTCAACCTACTGGACTATTTCTTCAGGGAATACGTAAAATCTTTAGTGTACGAGACGCCTGTGGACTCGGCTGAAGATCTCGTAGCCAGAATCGTTGTTGCCGCAGACAAAATTAACACAGCAAGAGGGAGTGCGCCAGTCATTCCTTCGCTGGTGTGAACTATGCAACGACATGGGTGGCCACTACTTTGAGCACTTACTGTGAGGTTTTCGCTGATTAATAAATCAGATTGTGCAACTTTTGGTAACGTTTATTCGCTTTCTCAACATAGTTGTAAGTTCATGTTGAAATTCTAATTTTACTCCTTTCGGCGTCTCAGAGTGGAGTACGACCCTATGTTCTATGGTCGTTATTGTTAGTCTGGATGGGTACTATCACCCCTCTTATTTTGCAAAAACAATTTAGACTCACCCTATAAATAGGACTGACCCCCAACTTGATATTCTACGGCAATTCAATTAAAGCATCCTCTTCAGCCAAATTCCTAAGCATTACACCGGCCGAAAATTTATCTTGGAAACATCCATGTCAACGAACTTTGCAAAATATTACATTGAACTACGTAAGTATACATAGGTTAAACTACAAAATTTTCTTCCAACGAAAACATTAAAGTCTGTACGTAATTCTCTGGTCTACTGTCATTTTAACTACGCTGTAGAAAATTGAGAAAATACCAACAGTTCAACCATTAGTAATATCGAAAAAAGATATTGTAAAAAGAATGATACTCCTTCGTACATATTCATTCTTCTCATGTAAAACAATGGTACTCTGTAAATACTTATTCTTCTCACGTAAAAACAGTGATACTCCTTCGTAAATACTCATTCTTCTCATTCCAGTACCTGAGTATTCTTCCACTTTCAGCCATATTTTTCTTTAAATTAGCCCTCCTTGCTTACCAGGTCGTCTCTTGTAAGTCTACATATGATTCGCTTTTTTTTCTTCCTGTTGTACATAATAATTTCGGTGAATTCACAAGCAATTCTCAAATGATCAAAAGTTGTAACGAATTCTTAGTCCCCCTTCTGTTACCACCACCGTCCTCTTTTAAAAACGATCTTAGGATTTATGCAACAGCTATGCTTCTACAAAACCAAAACCACTTATGTACTCGATGAAAAGTTCTTGTCAGCGTCTTAAAAATGCACAATATGTATAATAAAAATGGCAACTAGTTTCGACAATTACGGTCGATTGCCCTCAAAACGAATTATCTATATTGTGCAGAAAATAGCACTCAGAAGAGCATTTCATCATCTCGTGTATATCTACACCTGCACAAGAGCAGCAGTTAG
>JJRW01S0032691.1:0-16554 GCA_001188405.1 Loxosceles reclusa
ACTGCTTCCGACGCCACGCTTGGCGCCGGCCATCGGTAAATGTAAACTGCGCAAAAGAATGTGCGCGGCAGTGTTCCTTTTGTTCGCGTATGATGTATGTTGTGTGTGTTTAGTTCCTGTAAATAAAGATCATATATAAAATGATGAATAGCTTTAGTTTAAGTCCAAAAATACAGGACAGTGGTTATCGTAAGCGATAGCTCAGTACACCAAGAAGTAGAAGGGTGTGCTGCTCGACAGTTTACTTTGGATGTGAATACTGGACGAATCTCCGCCAAACGCTGTAATCCTCTGCTCCAAAATAATAACGGGATTCATCACTTAAGGTTATAGGTTACCAATGTGTGCCTGGCGACGACTCTAGAGAAAGGCACCACTCCAGACCCAGCCGTCAACGTTCTTGTCATCAAAGGCAGACGCCATAATGGACGACGTGTCTGCGTTCTTGCTTTCCTCAGTCATCTGCCAGTGAGTTGTGAAGAAACAGGATGCTGTGAAGCTGACTATATGCATCGCTGAATAGTCGATGACGTGGCGGTAAGAGCAGGTGCAGCTTGTCACATTATCATACTATAGTCTTTCGCTTTCTCTTTCGCATTCGTCCTTCTGGAACGAACCAAGTCTTCGTTTGTGTATGTCCATCTTCATGAAGCGTTGCTGCCAATACCATATAAGAGAAGTCGATATTCGCCAGAGAATTCAATGGTATGAGTAAACAAGAGTATTGTCAGCAAGCCTCTGACACCTGTTGAGTAAACTTCCCGATGTACACTGTACAAGCGTCAGGGAACGCTCTTCACGTTAACTGACGTACAAAATTTAATCATTTGCCTTTCTGGTACAGAGTAGTTTGCATGTTTCATTCAAATTGGACAATTGCTTCGGGGTGTTGAGACTTTTTCCTTTTTTTTTTGTTACAGACTGTATTCCAAGAATACTATTTTATCATCGTAACTTAGTAGCTAAAGTTTTTGAATCCCGATGATGGTAGAGTCGTCATAAAGAAAATTTTCTTTTTGTCGACGCACGGATTCGAATCTACGTACCTGTCACCTCTGGGGTGATCGCTTTTCCATTTAAGCTGCGCCGACAAGTATCTGGGCAGCTTATTATCGAAGTATTTTATGGGGAGAACCTTAAATCTTTCCTCACATTGAGAGAGGTCAGTGTACCTCCTGACTTCGAGTGGTGGACCTAATGGTTGGGTCCCCGTTCTAGTGTGAGTCCCTGTACTAATGTGAGTCCTTGTTCGGGGGCCACTATAAAGAAAACTGCCCTTTTTGCCGACGCCGGGATTCGAACCTACGGATCTGCCATCTCCGGAGAGACCACTTTTCCATTTAAGCTACGCCGACGGGTATCTGGGCCACTTATTATCGAAGTCTTTTGTGGAGAGAACCTTACAACGTTTTGTTCCTGATACAGCCTTGAGCCTTCGAAGTAGGCTTTTCGCCAAGACTGCTGGGCGTTGTTTCTATTCTTGTTGCAGACACTAAAGCAGAGATTTCATTACTTTTTTGACGGAGTCAACCCAGGGCACGTCCCACTAGCCCATTCTATAAAAGTTCTATCACATCTTTTTCTTTAAAAGCACGAAGTTACGAACCTGGCTTTAGGAATAGGTGAGTTGTGTTATTGATCGAGAAAGACCCTGTTTCAAATTGTTACCACAATGTGGACAACACAAAATTGTCCGCGATGTCTCGCTAAGCAGCAGCCGTTACGGACGCGGACAGAGAATGTAGTGGTCCCAGTGTCAAAGTAGGAAAAGCAGCCTCAGACCGTAACGCTAAGTCTCCAAATTTCACGACAGACGCAGCACACAGTCCTTCAGATGCCGTTCAACGGATGTCCACAACCTCTACACACGTCCACCAGAATGTAAAATTATCCATCTTGGTTTGTCAATCCATTACGGCCCTCTTCCACTCATCGGCCGAACCATGCTAACGTTTCTTTGTTCAGTGTTAAAAAAATCAAGCTTTGGCATGGGCTATCAGTGACTTCTAAGCTGTAGCATCTTGCTGTGAAATCTCCTGTTATTGGCGCCGGTGTTCCAGAAACCTAAATATATTCAAGATGGTTACTAAAGAAGATTGCCTCTGACAACACGTTTGAGAGTTCATCGGTGTGTTGTCTTTGACAACACGTTAAAGTGCCCACCGCTTTCGATCTGTCGTCCTGTGATAGACCTGGTTTTAGTTGTTCTGTTACATCTCCACTTAACGATAATATCACTTACGGTCAACATCAGAATATTTAGTTTAGCAATAATGTTGCGTATGGAATAGTCGTAATGTTGGAGCCGAAGGCTCCAGTTATTTGCTGTACCCGTCGCACAGGAGACTTTTAACAGCTTCCCTCTAGGGGAGTACAGTCGTGGTTGCTATGCGACCTCTTGCCAGTCGCCAGCCTACCCGGATCAACGAGATTCTAGCTCGACAGAACCGGCGAGAAGCCAAGAGCCCCGCCGCTTTGTATGCGTGCTTCTAACTCTAGTCCACACAATATGATTCCAGCCATATCACCAAGATCTTATACCAGTCATGAGCCACGTCTCTTTCTAGTCAGTTCTGCTTAATTCACCAGTGTTAGGCAGTTAAGGAGCGTATCCCCAACAACCTTTCCCTGACGAGCCTCGAGTGGTGAGTTCGGGCCCGTCTCAAATCCTGTCGCTTCCAGGCAAGCCTGGCCTGGCCCAACGTGCCACCCACCGCCCCAAGGGGAAAGGCGATGTATGACCCGCAGGCCGCTGCGCGTTCAAAAGCCTGTCCACGTCCTTCCCAGTGGAAGGGCAAAGGCTGGCAAGATCTTTTCAAATCAGGGGGGCGAGACTAGGAAACGTGTCTCAGTCCCTCTTATCGTGGAACTTCTTTCCCCATTTCCCAGTTAAAACTGGTCGGCTCTTCCGCCTATCTCTAGCCAGTACAATCTTTAACCTTATCCAGTCTTGGACTCCAGCCACGTCTGAGTCTCAATTTTTCTCAAGTTTACGAGGACCCCAACTCTGCCTGCGTTGGTTTGGTCCACAATCGCGTATGGAACAATCGAATTCGAAAGCGAATCTTCTACACATCTTCATGGAAGTGAATGTTAAGCTACGCCTAACGACGAGTCGCGGCTATGAAGGATTAACACGGCAGACATTGCTGTAATGATTAACAATTTCCCTTTCCCAATATTAACATAATTCCTAACCTGCGAAGCTCACAGCGAAACACCATTAATATTTGACTCGTCGCCCAATAAACAGAAACTCAAATAAGGGAACAAACGTTACGAGTGACGCAGCAAGAAGCTATTGTTTAAAAGCGAGCGACTCTCCAGAGCGAGAGACAAAATTTTAGGCCTGCTAAGCAAGACTGAATATTGAGCCTGCTTGGCGAGACGGAATTCTAGGCCTACTGGGAGTCTAAGCTCCAGGCCTGTTAGGCGTACACCACTGCGAAGCGGAGTAAGCTATTTTTCTACGAGACAGAGCTGTTGTTTTTGCTCTGGACCCATTCTTGCAGACTTCGAAAAAAAAAGGAAGCGGTGAGATAAAAGTTTAATATAAAGTACACAGCTTCGAAGTGCACAAAAACTAAGTATCCTTCGAGATTTCCCTTATAGCAGCCTATTTAGCTTGACTGTTCCTACCAAGTTTGGGATCAGTTAAATTCAGCTACGTGGACTTATTATTAAGCCATTTAAAATCACATACTTGATTAAACTTTTTTTTTTGCTAAGAAACTTAAAGTTTTACAAAAAGTAATATATTTATGTGAGATGAAATAAGTACTTACAGTACTGCAATTATTTGATATTGAATACTTCGAAAGTGTAGAGATTTGAATTACTTTACTGAGATTTGAATTACATTTCAGCATTCTGAAATTGTGCATGTAAATATTTGAACTTTGAGTTTAGTGCGAGTTAGCACTAAAATTTTATTTTCTGTATCGCTCATCTGCAAAAAAAACAAGACTTTCAATTTGGTGTTTTTCCTAATTTCAGTTTTAGCAAGTTTGCTAGAAATTTATTCGTTAAGGATTATTTTGGGATTGCATAATATTGTGTCGGGTTTAAACCTTTATTGGAACTGGAAATATTTACTTTAGAATTAGTAATGAAATACTTTAGAATGCCTACGAAGCGCTCATGTAAAACGAGGTCAATTCGAGCCGCAGACGCAATTTTTCCTGACATCGAAGGCGTTCAGTCCTTTACAAATTTTGATATAGTCCCCAAGTCTCGTGCCCATAACGCTGACCTAGCCGGATCAAACAAGGATATTATACTGCATAAGAGAGACAACCACTCACTTTGAAGAACCACGGCCTATCGTTGCTCCTGTATCTTCGGCAAACTCAAATATTTACACTACTACTTTCTACTCATGCTTTTGTTTCAGGGGAAAAATTAAATCCAAGAACTTAATTTTAAATATATACGGTTATCCAACTTGCTAAGTAAGCAGAAATAAATGCAAAAGCACTATTTGAACCGAAATATCAACTCTGGAGACAACCTGTCACAAAAATTCCAGTCGAAAAATGATAACACAGTTCAATGGAGGAAATAAGTTAAGCGGGGCTGCAGTTTTGTCACAAAAAGTATGTCATAGCCAAATTCCCAATGAACTCCATTTGGTACACTCATACTCTTAGAAACTAATCTTTAGTGTTTAAGATTATTGTCTTAGGTTTAGAATATTTTTTTACTACTCTTTAAATTCTACGTGAATTTAAGACAAAATAATATGCTACAAAATAATATGTTAATATCTTCAAGGCGTTCTTAATCCAAAGACGTTTTAACGTTTTCTTAACTTAAAGCCGTTACAAGTCACCATGAAATTGAGAACAACTTCTTTTTCCGTATTTAAATACTTTACGCATTAATAGCTTTACGCATTACGCTTGTTCACACGCGCACACACACACAAAATAATTATTTTCTCGTTTAAGAATAAATTTCCCTTTTGAGGAAGAGCACACACACTCTCTGAAAAGAACAGTTTCCTCTGCGAAAAAACAGTATAGTTCCTATTGTTCAAATGACTATTTACAAACACTGGGCTGGGGTGACGTACACTCTTATGCCATTCGACGTAATCATTAATTTCAGTAGCTTGTCTTTTTCTTGTTGAAGAATGAGTTTAGTAGTGTTTCTGTTAGTAGGAATCTTTACATCTCTTTCTTTCTCTCTCTCGTTAACCAAAAATTAGGATTAGGTTAGTTGGGTTACAAGGGTGTCCGTAAAGAACTGTTGTCGACGCCAGGATTCGAACCCGGAACATTCAGCTCCGGAGCGACCGCTTTCCCATTTGAGCTACGTCAACGAGTAACTGTAACTACGTAGCTTAAATTGAAGCCCTTTGTAGGTGGACATTACATGTTACGGCTTATATTTGAGCGTCCTAGGACTGAGCGATTTTGGAAATGATGTGCTGTCACTTTTAAGAAGGTAGTGTACATCCAAAAAGAAAGACATTAGTGATTTTCTTATATACTTCGTTTTTACCTCCCTCTTAAGAATTTTCGTAATATGTTGAAAATAGCGTTTTTATGAAAAGAACAAGTAATTCAATACGAAAACCTCGTGCCGTTCGATGCAGATCGATACGTGCCGGTCATTATATGCTATGCCAGTAAATAAGGAGCGGAAAGTTCTCAAATTTCGTTCCGTTATTAAAGTTAAAGTAAAGTTGTTAACTTCAATAGCTATATCCACTTTTCCGTTACCCTTTTTTTCCGCCTTTTCTGTAGCGTCTCTTCTTTATTTCGATGCTGTTATGGGATTTGAGACATTCTGTTACTTAATTCCTTCCGTCTGTGCATTTGATGTCACATCTAACACTAGCTATACAGGGTGTCCTGTCGAAATGGCCTAATGTGCATTTGATGTCACATCTAGCACTAGTTATACAGGGTGTCCTGTCGAAATCGCCTAATGTGCATTTGATGTCACATCTAACACTAGCTACACAGGGTGTCCTGTCGAAATGGCCTAATGTGCATTTGATGTCACATCTAACACTAGCTATACAGGGTGTCCTCTCGAAATCGCCTAAATGTCCACAGTTGGAAATCTCGCTTGGAGTGCATTAAAAGTGTCCAAAGAACCATACCACGAATACCCGTAGTTTTCGAGGAAAATGAGAAAGAAAATGTATGATATCACACTCGGTACGCAGAAGGCAGAAATTTATTGGAAACATTAAACGGTGACTCTTGTAATGCCCCCTCCCCACCGCACAAAAGACTTTGAAAATAAGCTACCTAAATACCTGTCAGCATAGCTTAACCGGTAAACTGGTCACTCTAGAGATGACAGATCCTCTGGTTTGAATCCCGGCGACGACATAAGACAAGTTTTTCTTTGCACAGTAATGCTCACAGGAGTAGGTGTTCAAAAATGGCCACCAATCATATCGTGACATGTCAATGTTCGCGTGGAATGGCTGCCTGAACACGATCCAGCAGCGGGTTGTCCACGAAGCAGACTAGCAAATTTCTGTAGGCAATTGGGGCTGAAATGCACTAATTCTTTCGGGTGGCCTATAAAAATATATCTGAGGGCGTCAAATCTGGCAAGCGTGGTGGCCAGTCAATCAGTCATCATATATTCATTTTCTTTTGGCATTTTCTTGGAAAACTACGGGTCGTAGAGGTATGGTTCTTCGGACAGTTTTCATGCGCTCAGAGAGAAGTTTCTAGTTGTGCAGCGTTTATGCGGTTTTGACGAGAGGCCCTGTATGATAATCCATTTCCAAGTTAGCACTGGCAGAAATTAGTTTTGGTGGAATGGGGCGGTTACACAAAAATATTGCTAAAGCACCAAAACTGTTTCGTGAATGGCTTAGAGGAGGGAGACAAATCACTTGCTAGCAAATTTGCGGATCACACTAAAGTCACCCGGAAGGTAAATGATGAAGTTGAAACAACTCCAAAACCATGTAGAAATATTAACGGAATGGGCACATGTAAGGTTCTCCCCGGGGAAGATTTTGAAAATATGTTGCCTAAATTCGTGTCGGCGTAGCTTAACCGGTAAAGCGGTCACTCCCGAGCTGACAGATCCGTAGGTTTGAATCCCGGCGTCGACAAAATGCAAGTTTCTTTACAATGTCGAGAAAGAATGATGCAATACAATACAATACATTTTTATTTCTGAATGCTAAATTTTATGTATACAGGACGATATTCATAGAAATTTACTATGACGTTTAGTTATATTAAATCATTGATACCAAAAAAACAAGTAGCATCAGTGGAAGCTCGAGATAGGTTCTACTGCATGAATCCGCCTTGTCCGGGACACCTGAACATTACAATACAATCAGAACTTAAAGCTGAAGAATGATATGGGATATAAGTTAATTAAAAATTTGTTCAAACAATATATTACTTTAACATAAAATCAAAATATCAAAAAACACAAGCAACCAACATAAGAAGAAAAAAAAAATCATCGCACAATACAAATCCATTTATTAACATTTGTCTCAATAATTTTGCGAACAGTTTGAGATTGCCAATTCGCTCCGAGATGGAAGCATATTCCAAAGCCTAGAGCCTCAATATAAAGGTGAATTTTGGCAGTAAGAATAAGGAATTTAGCTAACAGATAAGAGGAAAAGAACTCACGGCGGTGAACTGTATGAAAGACTTTGGCGTTATTGCGGCTAAATACCTTAAAGTTGGAAATCAGTGCATTGCAGCTGTTAAAAAAGCTAACAAGACGTTTGGGTTTTCGAAAAACCATTTTACTTGTCATAAGTGAGAAGTTGTTCTCCCGGTGTATAGACTACTAGTGCGTCTCCGACTAGAATATGCTGGGCAGTTTTGGTCACCTTTCCTCGTTAAAGACATTGAGTATCTAGAGAGAGTTCAAATAAGAGCTACAAAATTCATCGAAGGGTTATGGCATCTTGAACATGTTGATAGGTTAAAGGAAAGTAAACTTTTCAGCTTGCAGAAAAGGAGGGCCAGAGGTGACTTAATACAGACTTATGAAGTCTTAAATGGATGGGACGCAGTTGTTAAGGACTTCTTTAGGAAAGGCCACTGTGGGATCACGAGAGAAAATGGGATGAAGCTGAGTAAGAAAAACACTAGGTTATAAATGAAGCATGAGTTTTTAACTGCGTAATAGAGTTGTAAACAACTGGGATTGCCCAGCGAATAAAGTGATTCAAGTCGAGATGGTTGAGAGTTTTGAGGGAAGAGTATGCGCAACTCAGTAGTTTTGTCTAACCACAATTTGGGTTGTTCCCCTGCTTGCTCTGATAGCTTCTGATTTATGTAGTCATTAGTTGAGAATTATTTATGTCGTGGTATTTGGTTTTGGGGTTTTTTGTCCGTAGATCTCTTTATTCTTTTTTCTTCATGTTAAACAGCATCACTTGACAGTTGAAATGCACTAGCCTACTGCTCGTATAATGCGCCGTACCCGTCTTGTTAGAAACTTTTGTTCGCTACCACTATGGGGGTTCCTGTTCTTTTAAGGCCTTGTTAGAACTTGGCCCTTGCTAACACACATGGTTTCATTGTTCTTGAAATTATATCCTCGACAGGGGGCGACACAGAACCATCGGGGAGGGGGGGAAGAGTCTCCCATCCGGCCTATTTTTGGCTCAGAAGTGGTGTTGTAATGCCCACCCACAAAAGATATCAAAATAAGCACAGAAATCCTCTGTCGGCGTCGTTTAACTGGTTAAAGCGGCTCTCCAGAGTAGAACGTTCCAGGTTCGATTCCCGGCGTCGACATCAAGTAAAGATTTTCTTTACAGTGTTCTGGTATTGACCGGGACGGCCCATCGTCGCCGAAGGACGAGTCCTCCTCTACTTCCTCTTCCGTTGGTTGCAGAGCTTCCAGACGGGTGAGATTGGAGTTTATAAATTTCGCCAGTTCTGCTGGCTCGTATCTAGCAGCCGGAGTTTGAATACCGATCGACTGGTTCTCCTGGAGTGGAGGTCCCACGTCTCTACTGTATGTGGGCATTCAAGCGCGTAGTGCCGGGAGTCACCAATTGCGCTGCCACAACTACATGCCGGTGATGAGAGATGTTTCATTCTATGAAGATAGGCCGGAAACCTTCCATGTCAGGCAACTAGTTGTGTCACAAAATAACCTAGGTCTTTCTACGGCATCACTCTCATCTTGGAGACGATTTTATATATAAATCGGCCGGACGTTGATGTGTCCTAAAGTCTCTGTCTTTCCTTCATGTTTATCGAGATGAGCCGTTTCTTGTACGTTGCGCTACTAGGAGGGACGTTCCAAGTTACGGAACATAAGCGAGAGTCAGCTCGTTGCCCAAGGTTCCACAGTAACTGCGCACTCAGAACAATTCGACAGAACGTCTACTTTGCTCCGAACACACTGCCTCCGCGAGACAAGAAGAGTAAAATTTTGCAGTGACCCAAGATCACTGAGTACTGACAATGCCATCGCATAAGATCCGTACGCCCGTATTTGCCGTCTGCCGCTTGAAAGACATTTGTAGAAGGTCTTAATGCCGCTGCACTTAGGAACAGCTGCATTTCTGGCTCCTCTGGGTCTTTGGGCGTGGAGATGGAGGTGAAGGCTAAAGTTGTCCTGCCGTATGTTGAACGCGTTTTGGAGATGATATCACGAATACTCCGACGGTCGGCATTAAGAATTTTTACAAACCATGCTCCACTCTTCGCGACGTGGTAGTGCACGTGAAAGAGCTGATTCCTCCCGATGAATCGTCGGGAGTCGTCTACCGGATTTCATGCAAAGATTGCAACAAGGTGTAGATCGGGGAGACCAAAAGATCCGTCTCCGTATGCCTTAAAGAGCACGCCCGTGCCGTACAACAGAAAGACTTCAAGCCCCAACTTGCGGAACATGCAGTGATCGAACAGCACGAACCGTATTTGATTCCCACGAAGTCATCTACAGAAATATCTCTAATAGAAGCAGTCGTTTGTTTCTAGAATCTTGGAAATCTTACAAAGACAAAGGAAAAGCAGTGAACAGATCGAATCAACTCTCGGGGTCGTACCGACACCTAACCCGAACTTACAATGCCAACAACCAACATCCTGTATGGGGTTTCTCCCACTGGTAATTCCAAGGGTGCATTTCACTGGGGTTTCTCCCAGGTTTTTCCACAATCACAGTATATATAGCGCTGTTCTGCACCTGCCACCTCATTCGTCTGATGAAGGCTGTAGCTGACGGTCGAAACGTCACGAGTCATCATCGTGATAATGACCAGTGACCAACCTCCACTTAAGATGTCTAGTGACCCTGGTCAAAGCTTCTTCACGAATTTACCGAAAAAGTTTTTTTTTTTTTTAAATGTGATTTGTTTTGTTTTTCAACTAAGACAAAAGTGTGCGCGTGCGTTGTGATAGCCGCCTCGTCATTGGCATGCGAAAATTAGCATGTTTCCTATTGAAATTTTTTCCTCTATCACGTTTCCATTTCAACCTGTGACGAATGGTGCTTTTATCCTCCCTCCCAAATAAATAGTTCACATGCGTAACGCAGAAAAAGGAGAATTAGATGAGACGTAGATTAGGAAGAGAACCACGTTTCCTTGAGCGTCGGATCTGAACTTTGAATTACCTGCCGACGCACATGTCTAGTTTCAGGTAGTAGTCAAAACTCCAACAATTTTTACTTCGGTTTTGTTTAAGTGAACTTTTTAGCAAGTTTAACGCGTGATAATGAGTGAAACATCTCTATGAACGGTTAGTGTCTTTTATGTATTGAATCTAGCAGGATAATTTGTGAGTTTCCCCCTCCACCAAACATACACACACACACACACAATGGATATAGAACATAGGCTGCGCAGACATTTGTCGGTGCAGCTAAATTGGGGAAGCGGTCGCTCCGAATCCGACAGATCCGTATTTCATGTTCTTGTGTCGACAATTTTTACAATTGGAGCCCGAGCTCATGGACCTACACTTGTGGTCATGGACCCTTGACCGTTGGGGGTCCACACTAGAGGTCAGGTTAGTGCCTTGACCTCTCTCTCTCTCTCTCTCTCTCTCCATGTGGGGAAGGATGTGAGGTTCCTCCCCACAAAAGATTTAGATAATAGGCTACCCAGATAACCGTTGGAGTAGCTTAATTAGTAAAGCGGTCTCTCCGGAGCTAACAGATCCATGGTTCAAGTCCTGGTGTCAACAAAGGGCGCTTGTTACAAGGCAAATTAGAAGTTTTATTTTTGACTTATATTTGCTTTGTGCTTTAGTTTGTGGTGCATCGAACGTTTCTTAAGTAAAAAGCCCCTGAAACTTCATTTTGTAAAAATCTGTACACTAGGGCTTGATAAATTCCTCCTGAAACTGGGAACCAGCCTTTAATTTATACATCATTTTGCATTTTAATGACTGTAGAAGCACCCGTGGCATATCTGGGAAGATTCCTACCTCCGAACCCAAGATAAATATTTCTGTATTTTACACGCATGCAAATATTCGGAATATTTTCAAAATTTGACACGAAAATATTATATACATATTTTCATGTCGAATTTCAAGTGTCTTTGCGGCAGTCGTCCACGCCACGAAATTTGAAGCTTTCAGGAGTGTCACTCGTGCCACTCTCGTTTAGCAATGCTCGTATCAAATGTTCGAGACCAAGTTCTAGGACTGACCGTTATGATAAGCCATCATCAATTACCGAAAAACTTGTGAGCGTGTGAGCGTTTACTTGTTGCAACTGCAGCGAATCGCGACATTAACGTACAAATTGTAAAAAGATCCATCATAAAAAACTAAATTTCATTTTATGGAGCATTTTAAGGAAATTGTAATGCCCACCCACAAATGACTTCGGCATAAACTACCCAGTTACCCCGTCGGCGTAGCTTAAATAGTAAAGAGGTTCCTCAGAAGCTGGACGTTCCAGGTTTGAATCCTGGAGTCGACAACTTTTCTTTACAAATGGCGCCCGAACATAGACTTACACTAGTGGCCAGGACCCAACCGTTAAGACCACCACTGGAGATCAGGCTGAACCTGCTCTCTCTCTCTCTCTTTCAAGTGAGGAAGGATGTAATGTCCATCCACAAATGACTTCGCTATAAGCTATTCAGTTACCCCGTCGGCGTAGCTTAAATGGTAAAGCGGTTCCTCCAGAGCTGAACGTCGGCAACCTTTCTTTACAACATCGCTGTACAGATTACATTGTCGGTGAAACGATTGTCCGATGTCGTCACTTCGAGCAACGCCTGTGATCAACTAATTGACTCCTTTCGAAGCTTCCGCGTTCTGTCACTGCGCACTGGCCACCAGACACCGTGTTGTAACATTATTGTTGACTAAAATGTTCGTGTTGTACTTCTGACACTGTGTACCTATTCTCGCCATTTTCATCGACTCAACGTTGACAACTTTTGTTCCTCATGATACCGACTATTTCTCCTCTAAGTTTGCCATTGTTTTACGAAAACACACTGCAGATATTCAGCAGCTTCTTTTTTTTTAATAATTATATCCAATTTCTGCATTTATTTCGATTGGTTTTGTAAAGACCAGAAAATTCATTATATCATTCTACTTGGAAATAATTTTTTTGTGGACATAATAACATGAAAAGTGAGGCGACTAAATTCTTAACTTTGCTGGCAGTTCTGTGTGTGGGAGCAAAGACAAACGTTTAACAAATATTTGCTCACCGGTGAGTAAAAGTCGCGGCCCACGCGAGCCAAAGGTAAAAACATTTCTGCATGCAAAATAAATATCCGTCAAGAAACGCTCGGGAGCAGATATTTATGCGATGTTACCCGTAAACTAGCCTAAATTTTCAGAAGCATTTAACAAAGATTGTTTACAACATGAAGGGAAGCTGCGATAAAGAAGAAAATGGTTAAGCGGAGACGGTAAAAATATGTTGTTTTCTCAGGAATAAAGGAAGAGCTTCGCCGATGATTTGCGAAAGATGTTACGGCACTAGATCTCTTGGAACTTCTTTAATTATTTCGAACAAGTGTTAGGTTTTTTTTTTCTGCTACGAGATTAAGAAACTCCTTGGAGAAACATTTTTCATTTTGCAAGCTGATTATTCTTGATCGCTTGAAGTTATTTCTGAATATTTCAAATCAAATGGGTACGTATAAATACATTTTTACGAGGACTGCAAATAAAGCAGTGGCAACAGAGGCAGTAAAGAAAATTTATGGAACTCACAAACAAAAATCTATTGGATCCCTTCAACATCAGCAATGTCCTCCCATCGCCAGCAGTGTCCTGTACCGTTTCTCAAATGTGTGGGAACCGTTGGGTGCCATCAGCAAGGTGGTTTCTGTGGATTCCAACAGTGGAGCGCCTCGTTACTCGGAAGAATGATGGAGTGTCATAAAATCTGATGCCTGCCAGGGGTTCCTTATACCGAGGAAACAGGTCCAAATCTCATGAACTTATGCCAGGCAAATGCGAAGGGTGGTCCAAGATATCACAATGCCACCTTCGCGAGAAATTGGTTACTGTTTATGCCACATGGTAACGAGCGGTGTCGTGCAAGATGTAATATGAATTGTCCCTCAAGAAGTGGGGTCATTTGCGCTCACCTGGAATAGACGGGCGACCAGTGATCTTTTAGTGATCATATTAGTGACCCGTGACCTTTTCAACCTATGATAGTTGTTCAGTTTTTGTACACATGATTTAGACCAGTGAACACAACACTCTCCATTTCAATTGCGCATACCAACTACACTTCTCATTGTATTGCCCGGTTTAAATACTCCACACATGGATACTAGTTCCACCTAACGCCGCCCACTTCTCATTTGCGCATATGAGATGTTTTCAGCCTTTCCTGACGATTGTAAAGAAAAGTTGCCGAGATTCGGACCCGGAACGTTTAGATCCGAAGAAAACCGCTTTACCATTTGAGCTACGCCGACGCTATCTGGGAAGCTTACTTTTGAAGTCCTTTGTGGGTGGTTATTACACTATGTATCCACTACTTTATTTACAATACTCTTATATATGGTCTTGTATTTGGTATTTCGGCGCCATTAACTGAATTCTGCTTGATACATACATCGCATAATAATTCATTAGTAACGCACACCAACGTAGAAGCACAGCCCGCTTTCATATGACACCATTTTGGACTTCTGATATCTCGTAAATGAAGGACAGAGCTTGTAGCAAACCGCCCTGTCAACATCGCGGTTCGAACCGCGGATCTCTGAGTTCCGGAATGAGAGCTCTACCTATTAAGCTATGTTTAAGGCTGCAAAGGCAACTAGTTATCGATGTGTGCCGAGCTACATCCTAATATTCAGACCTTTAGTACACAAATGAAATCACTGCGAAATATCAAATCGACAGTCAACGAAATCAAAGAACCAAATATGGCTAACTGAATAATTCAAAACCAGATAGCAAGCACATACCCGGATATTTTTGAGATAGATGCTATATGGCAAAAATTAATAAAGATTTACTAAATAGCTTATATATGCCCCATGAGATTATCCTCATCATCAACGGCCTATTTCAATCCACTGTAAGATGAAGGCCTCTTCAAGATTTTTCCAACCTTTGCGATTCACAGCCTTTCTTTCTGAATTATTCCTAAAAATTTCATAATTTCGTCCATCTAATCGTCATTCCGGGACGCTTTTCATCTTTCAGCGACCATTAAAAATCGGTCTTGTCCACTTATCTTCATTTCTCCTGATGATGTGGCCTTGCCCACTTCCACTTCAGCTTCTTCATGCTTGTGGTTATATTCGAAATCTTATTCTGTTGACTCCCGCAAGTATTTTCTCTTCCGAAGTCTTCTTTTAACTTCCAAAATATTCATCTTTCCGACTTCTTTATACAGTTTTCAGTTTCTGGAATTTCTTTTACCTTCAATGTCCATGTTTCGCAACTATACATTGAAACAGGAAGACTAATTGAAGACTTTTCCTTTTTAAAAACAATGGTATTTTCCATTCAGTATTATGCTGTTCTTTCAAAGTGTTTTCCAACAAAGTTTCACTTTGTAATTTATTTCATCCACATAATGTTTCCGTTCAGAGATATTTGGACATACTCCAACTACATTTCATCAACTTCAATAGTATCTTTCCTAGTGAAATTATTGCACATAACATAGCTAATTTATGTTGATTTTCAGTCTAACAAATATTTTTGACTTTTTCTCATAAATCTGATATACTTTCTAGGGATCTCTGGCATTTATAAAAAGACGATGACATCGTTCGCAAGTCACAGAGAGCACACAATTTTTTTCAATTAACTCGAATCTCTCTTTGTTCCTAAATCAAAACTTTTAAAATTTCCTGAAGAACTGTCGTTAAACGTTAAGATGAAATTGTATCACCTTGTTCATATATTGTAAAGACCTGGAGTACTTTAATAACCCCAAATTACACGACGCTGGTCTTCTCCGAATAGTTAAGCACTAGCTCAGAAAGCTAATGATTTCTAGGTTCGAATCTCGTTATTGCAGCTGTAGGTTCTTCAGGTGGACATCCTGACAAAATAGTGTTTAAGGTTGACGCCCTATTTACACCGACTTAATTTCCACAGTTATCGCCGGCAGTTTCAAACGGTAATATTCTGTCTTGTTCCGAAAAGATAAGGTGCCAATGGGCAATTGCAGCGACCTCGTTCGCCAGAGACTCAGAAGGTGTGTGATTAAAAGAGATGAATGTGCCGCATAAAGTATGACAAAGAACTGAACTGTGACAAAGTGACAAACAAAAAAGTGAATCAAGGCGAAAGAAAAATGAGGACATTCAGAAGTAATGGGAGGGTGTCACATCACGCTCCTCCCACAATTATCCAAGTTACTATGACGAACCTACCTATCCACCTACTTATGACAATCATCCGATCCTTGGACGCAAAAGCCATGTCGAGCGACGCGAGTGCCTCTGAAAAGCACAACAGACTCTAAGACACCACGTCTAGCAACGATATGGAACGGTGTAGAACTCCAAATTAGCCGACGCTGCCAACACATGTCTCAATAGCTAACCGCTGGATTAAAAAATCAAGGCATCTTGGTTCGAGCTTAGATGAACTTACATCTGGAGCAACAAACTTTGTTGTTCCAGGCGTTAGTTCATCTCACGTTGGAGATCTGGAGATCCTAACAATATGTACATAAATCAACATTTATATCATCGCCATCATCAGCCTTTATCAATACACTGCAGGGTTAAGGCCTATTCAATATTTCTCCAACATTTGAGATCCCCAGCCCTCTTTTTCCAAACCTTCTGCAAATTTTGAAATTTCGTCCACCCATCTTGTATGTGGTCGCTTTCTAAGACGTATCTCATTTTTCGGCGGCCCCTCAAAAACTTGTACTGTCCATCTATTCATGCCTTCTAATGATGTGCCCAGCCCACTTCCATTTCAGCTTCTTTATGCATGTGAATATATGTCGAAAATTCTGGTGTCACCCAAGTATTTCTTTTCCAATAACTTTTTGTAATACCCAACACATATACATCGTTCCATACTTCTTTATGTAGTCGGCAGTTTCTGAATTGCCTTTGCTGTTAATGTCCATGTTTCACAGCCATACGTCAGAACAGGAAGCACACAC
>JJRW01S0032708.1:1561-14256 GCA_001188405.1 Loxosceles reclusa
AAATTGGGTTAAAGATGAACATAAATAAATAAGACGAAAATTATGTTTAGTAATTTCATCAGGAAAGATACTATTGAAGTTCATAAAATGAAGTTGCAGGGAGTGGTTGTATTTATCTTGGCCAACAAGTATCTATGGATGAAATATTACGGATGAAACCAATCATAGTGAAACTTGAATGGAGAACTTTCAGAAGAAACTGTATGGTATTGAAAGTAATCCTATCGTGTTTAAAAAGAAAAGTCTTCAACAAGCGTGTTCTTCCAGTTCTGATGAATAGAAGTGAAACATGGTCGTTGCAACAGCGAAAACAATTAGGAAACTAAAGATTACGCAAAAAAATATGTAAAGATGCATGTTTGGTATTACACGAGCAGATGAGAAAAGAAATACTTTATTAGGAAAAGAGATTAAGACCTTCAGATATAATCAGCAGCATTAAGAAACTAAATTGCAAGTTGACACGCCTCGTCGTAAGATGAAATGATACTAGATGGGCAAAGCTGGTTCTTGAATGTGCCAAAAAGTGAGAAATGCCCGAGGAAGCGGCCACATAGAAGGTGAGTGGGTGCGATTACCAGATTTGTCGGAGTAATTTGTAAAAGAAAGGATATGGATGGCAAAGGTTGAAGAGGTCTTATCCTTGCAGTGAAGGATGCTGATGATGATGATGATACGAATATAATATAAGATGTACTATTTTACCATAACCGTGCTAAATTGACGTAGAATCAGCGGACATTTATTTACTACGCAAGACGAAATATAAAATAAGCAAGTGGCGAAATTTGTTTAATCAGTACACGTCAATTAACTTTTCGATTGTGGAAACGCATTCATCCTTGCGCTTCGAAATTAAGGGTCTACATCATTCTTCTTTGAGGTAAACTACGAAATAAAACTTTTACTTTCCAGAGGTATTCGTCTACATCAGATATTAATTGAGCTTTATTCGTTTTATTTAATTTGTGTGGAAGCTTTCCAAAGACACGTACTCATGCACAACTAGACTGTATGGCAACCTAAATACAGCCTAAGCCTAGGATTGTCGGTGATGCGCTACGTTCTCAAATGATACTGTAACAATCTAACAGCCAGCATTTACCTAACACTAAGAACAACACAACTCGTTGTTATCGCTTTAAAACAAATACTAATCTTCTGAGTTGGGACTCCACATCCTTCCCAATCGCTGCAAATGTCGTAAACCTAACAATCTAAAGATAAGCTAAAGAAAAAACTCGTGTCAAAAACTGCTGCTACTTGTAAAAAATTGTGTAATAACACACGATAATTATAGGCTTAATACACAAATATAAGCAAATGTTTTTAGGACAAAATTACAAGGAAAATACAAAACCAAGATTCGCAGAAACAACTGCAGTCTCGAGATGGACTTCAAATCAAAGCTCTAGATAAGACCTGTTAGGAAGTTAGATTCTATAAGTTCTGCTTGTGCCCCCCCCCCCCCACAACATGTGGTAGGTGTCTGATAATCAAAAGTGTTGAATGCTAATTCCTTTTTCTTTTTTCATTGATATTATTTACTATTGTACTAAGGTATTCGACGAATAAATGTAATGAAAAGTAAATGTACAAGCAGTATGTCATAATATATGTACAAAGTATAAGGTAGTAGTGGACATTAGAAACGTATAAATAGCAACAAAGTATATGCTGCTTAACAAGATTGATCAAATCACAAATTGTAAGTCGAACTGCATTAGAAATTATGTGTCCGATTAAATACCTTACAGAAAATATATTGCATGAAGAACTTAAAAAAACATAAAATATTTACGTATGCTTTTAACAAATTGGGTGGGGGAACTTGTATACAATGAAATACATGTAGCCGTAAACGTGGGCCGAAAGATTGCTGACAAGGGGTAGGCATAGTAAGGGGTCAAGATTAGAACCTTGCGGAACACCGGGTGGTTGGTTAGTTGAAATTTAACGGCACAAGTGCCTTTAAAGGCCATGCTGTACCAAACGCAAGGCGATTACAAAATACTAAATGGCTTGAGCATCTCGGGGACACTATGTCACTCCCCGTACTCTCCAGAAGGGTGACCCCCCCCCCCCGAGGAGTGAGGAACACCGGAGTAAGCAACAAATTTGTGTCAGTACGCACTCTGGTAACACACATACGGAATCCGACCAGAGAGAGAGACAGAGAGAACTCAAAGGAGCGTAGCTGCTGTATGAGAATATTGCGATCTGCCTTCTCAAATGCTTTGCTGAAGTCAGTGTAAACAACATCTACTTGTTTGCTAATTTCACAAGAATTAAATACGTACTGAGTGAAGTTAACAAGATTTGTGTTCACAGACCTCCTAGGTATAAATTCAAGCTGGAATTTCAAGAGATATTTAAAACAAGGGAAAAAAAATTTTCTTGTATGGTACCTGCTCATACAGCTTTGCAAAGCTTGATACCAGCGCAATTGGTCTTAGGATTGTCGACCTGCACGAATTTTCCAGAAGGACATCAGTAAGCGCATAATTACTATCATCATCGTTAACACAGTTAAAACAGAGTGATGAAAGAGTCACGAGGCAGACGTGTATCAGCGAATAATTTCCGGTAACTCGGAAACTAACACGTAGCAATAGAAAGAAAAGAAAAAAAGATACGTTAAAATGTGATTTTTTTTTTCTTTAGCACACAAATGATACTGTTCTTTACACTTAAAAATATAATGACTCTGGCATGAAATTCGCTTTATTTTATTTTTTAAATTTTTTTAAGTGAGCAAACAGGAAAACGTATTTTAATCATTTTAGTTCAGTCATCATAATATGGATTTGTTATTTTGAAAGCAAACCTTCTAAAAATATAATTGAGAGCAACCTTATTTCAAACAATTGGTGCCAATCTAGAGAAGAGCTTCTGTTGAAATTTTCTGCCGAAGTAGTAAACTGATTTACTGTAACTGGGAAGGCCAATAAACAGGAAAAGTTGCGTTTTCTTAAACGTGACCTAAAAAGTGCGTTCGGAGCAGACGGATACCACCAAGTGGCGTCACGACCGGTACTCGAAGAATTTTGACGCAAATATCTTTTGGAGCAAACTTCCTGTTACACATTCGAGACACACACACTTTTTCCTCTTTTTTTTTTCCCCGTAGTGTAAAACAAAAATAATATTTCTGACGTGTGGCGTGATTTATGATTAAAGGCTTAGTAAAGAAGATTTCAAGTTGTCAGGAAGAGCAGGTAGTGAGTGATCTTTGAAAATAAAAATCAAGCAATTTTTCCCTCCTTGTAGGCGTTTGTAAAAGTCTCTAATTTAAGAGCTCGTGTGCCGCTCGCGATTCTAGATATCAAATATGTCTGTATAAAAGGCAAAGGAAAACATTTTCTTTCTGTCATCTAAACCAACCTGCGAAAAAAATTTAAAACACGTATTCACATCGAGATGAAAATTTCTCCAGGTCTTTATAGCTGTCGTATATGCTCAGAGATGCTAAATTTTTTCTGGCCCTTCCTAGAATTGAACCAGGATTTTTCGGTTGGTACCCGAATGTACTAACCATCATAAAAGCCGGCCGCGTCTGTAGTGGTTAGCTCAGAATGCGAAACGGCCGAAAAATAAGTAAAACATCTGGCTCAAATTGCCAAAGAGAACGTTCACAGATCTCTATCCTGATTTGTGTCCTTTTGGTGTAGTGGTTAGCACATTCGGGTACCAACCGAAAAACCCTGGTTCGATCCCAGGAAGGGCCAGAAAAACATTTAGAATCTCTGAACATATACGGAAGCTATAAAGATCGGGAGAATTTTCTTCTCTTTGTTAAAAACTGTCGGGCATGCATAATTGAAATGCACGTATTCACATTATTAATATTTTCATGAGAACTAATACTATTTCGAAGTTTTCTTATATGCGTTGTGATATTTTATTCGCTATATTGTGGAAGATTGTTCACATATTTATGTCACATTTTTGTGAATAAACATACGATATATGTGATCCCTACTGGAAAACAGAAAATCATCAATAACTGCAGCAATCGCACATGAGTTATTATATGTCAATAGGTAATTATTGCCTTAGAATTGGACGCACAGGTGTTACGTTTGGTCACTGTTGAGTTAACTTAGAAACATTGAGGTTGGTGTAAAAATAAAGTCACAGGAAAGCAATGGCGGTATTAACACCGGGCAAGCGGAGAAACGGCCGGTAACTTTGACTAAAAAGGCATCGAAACACAGGATTCAAAATAATAAGGTAAAATTCTAAAATAAGTGAAAACCTGGATCTGATCATCAGTCTACAATATTTAAGAAAAGAATAACATTCTATGTAAAGGAATCGAGACATTTTTGTAAGATTTTTTTCTCGTAAAGAGAAGTCTATTTTTCAGAGGTTCCTGCTGATGAAGGGCATGTATCAGAGGGAAAGGAATTTGGGATTGAAGTTCCCAATACAATGATTGATTCCATCATACAGCGTTTAGTAGAGAGGTTTAAGGGAATGGAGGAAGTCGCACAACAATTCTCTTTCCTACAATCTAGAAATTTTCATTGGTTACGAGATGAAACATTAAAGTGGGAGTTCAATGGAGTGGCGATATACCAGCTGATTATTTTCGGTGAAGTATTATGGGTAATTATTGGAATTGAACGAAAATTAGGTGTTTGAAGAAAATGATTCCCGCGTTATATGACAAAAGTACTTTGACGTGTGCTTACGACATGCAGAAATTCACAATTTCTTACGACCTTCCCAAAATTGGGCCAAACACCACGATTGCGTATCGCATAGTTTTGACCCTCCTCGTGAGTATCGGCAGTGCGTGAACATAGTTTTTCTAAAATGAAAATCATCAAAGAAAACCACATCACAGATCAACGATGAGGGCGGGATCGGCTAAGTGGATTCGATGTGTTATTTATAGAATCAGAAGCAGCGTCCAAATTAGATTTCAACGAAATGATTAAGATTTTACAACGACAAAAATACGAAGGGTGCGTCAGTCATTCATTTACGGCACGGTGTGACCTGTGCAATGATATGCGTGGCCGCCACTTTGAACACCTGCTGTGAGTTTTTCGCTGATCAATAAATCAGATTGTAAAACTTGTGGTATCGTTCATTCGCTTTCCCAACACTGTTGTCAGTTCATGTTGAAATTCTAATTTTACTCCTTTCTGCCTCACACAGTGGAATGCGACACTATATTCCATGGTCATTATTGCTCGTCTGGATGGGTACTATCACCCCTCTTATTTTGTAAAAACAATTTAGACACACCCTGTATAAATATTGATGTTTTTAATTTTTTTTCTTCTTATTTCTTTTTGGTGTATGTTTTGCCATCATATTTGATGGTACATTTCTTACGATGGAACTCTGTTCCGTAATTTTAGTTTTTCGTATGGCGAGAGCAGTCACGTTTGGCTGCAGTAAAACGCATAATTGGTTTCTAATGATATGTGTTTATATGTTCCACACAGGTCGACGACAAAAATGGTTTCGGAAATTTTATGTATTTTCGGAGCACGGTTAGTCATGGTGAAATTTGTCTATAGCTGACTACTCGTTATGCATTACTATTTGTTCGCCCCAATGTCTTCCAAACTGACCATTGCGAATCAGATAAAATGATTGTGAATACTATTGGAAGTGGTGAATTTTATATAATTGTGTCTCTCCCCACCCAACTTTCCGCGTTTCTATTTGCTCCTTTATTATTTTCGAAAGGAAAAATGACATTTATGAATTAGTAAACACTCATTCAAAATTGTATACGTAACTGACAATAAAAATTTTTTAACCTAACGCTGAACGAGCCTAAGTTTGCTCTCTCTGTTTCTCCTGAGTTTAGCTTTTAATATTTGCACCATTTTGTTTGACATCTACAAGAGTACTTATTCTGTGAAAAGTGAGAACTCGAATTTTTGGTCTTTCACTCGTGAAGAATTGGCATTATTTGCAAATGCTTAAAAACGAATAAAAAAAAAAGCGGAAAAATGAGCTTCGTTCAGGATGTCAGTCAGAGGTCTGGTCTTTGTCTTTCTGACTGTAGTAGCGCATATGCTAAGGTGTATAAATTGTTGTCTGTGAGTTCACCTGGTGGGAATAGGAAGAAATATTTATAAGATGAAAACGATAATCATAATAATATTTTAGTTCCCTTATTTTTAAACCTTTCGACATTCCAGAGTTTGAACTTTGAAATATAGTCGAAGTTGTAGCATGCTAACATCACGAAGGTAAATTACCAGCGTGTTTGTAAAACATGTACCTTAGAAATTTATTTTGAATTTTCTCAACATTTTGGGAATACACAGAGTAAATCGGATGCCAAATAATGTAACAATATTCTAATTTGGAACGGACGAACGTGTTATAAAGTAAGTATAATGTTAACTCGTTCTTGAAATCCCGACTGTTCCTAATAATGAGACCTAAGTTGCGATGAGCCCTATTAACAACAACACACATAGAGACTTCTGGGTCAGAGTGCCGCGTCATTTGGAGATCTTGGTTCCAACGTTTCGACGTGATTGCACACATCTTCTTCAGGTAACTGAAAGTGAAATGACCTTCTTCTTCAGGGAACTGAAGGTGAAATCACGTCGAAACGTTGGAACCACTGTGGGCACTCTAACCCAGAAGTCTCTATGTGTGTTGATGACTCTGGCAGCGAAAGCCTTCGAAGTTTAACTATTAACAACATTGACAAGGTGCCGTTTAAATGTTAATTTACAGTCAAATGGAACATCTAAATCACGGATTTCGGTGATCCTTTTCATGGCTTCTCTAGATAGAATGCAGCTAGCTACAATCGGTAATCGTTATCTTGTGAAGGTTATTGTGCAACACTTAGATTTATTTTAAAACAAATAATAGTTACAACACCAGGTTTGTAGTGCATCAGCATCTCGTTGTAGAGCTGTGACATCATAAAATGTACAAACTTTCTTGTAAAGCTTGACGTCATCAGCGTATAGCAAATAGGAGGAACAACAAAGGTTAGACGGAAGATTATTGATGAATATCAAGAAGAGAAGAGGTCCAAGGTTAAGGCCTTGTGGTACTCCTGATGCACAAGGATAAATATAGGAAACACTACCTCGGAATTTAACAAATTGAGTCCTATTAAATTGGTGTGATCTAAACCAAGCAATAGTATCTTCCGAGAGATTAAGATAAGTCAATTTACGCAGGAGGAGATCATATCAAACCTTATCAAATGCTTTGGTGAAGTCTGTATAAACATCTGTCTGCAAATTTTTGTCAATAGACCAGGAAAGCTCATTCGTGAATGCCATAAGATTTGTGAGTGTTGAACGTTTCTTGACAAAACCATGCTGATTTGGAAAAATAGCAGGTTCAAAGTGCTGGTAGAGTTTAATGTAAACAATGGATTCAAATAGTTTAGCGAAAGGTGAAAGAATGGAAATAGGTCTATAATTCTCAATAACTGATTTGTTACCAGATTCATGAATAGGACATACGCAGGCACGCTTCCAAATCCGAGGAAATTTACCCAGTTTGAGTGAAAGATTAAATATGAAAAGGAGGGGAACGATTAAAAAAAACTCCCTATACGCTTTAACAACATAGTTTAGAATTCTGTTAGGCCTTACAGTTTCTTGCAGACTTCGGGTTGTTGTTTTTTTTAATACCTGATCTTACGTCAGATTCTTCAATCTGGAGGCAAAATTTGTCCAGGTGATTATAGATATCATAGGCAGATTGTAAAAAGTCATCACCAAGAGGGGTATACGTCTGAATAAACACTGGTTCGAATTCTCTTACAAGTGTTAGATCCCGGGAAAGGCAGTTCTCTTTATAAGAATAATAATCACCACATTGAGGGAAATTTGGCGCTTTTAATTAACAAAGCTCCAGAAGATTGTGACGGATTGGTCTTGATCATAGTCTTGTAAGAGTGTGAGAGAGTACGGTAGTAAGTTGTAAGCAAGTCAATAAGTAATAAGTAAGCATCACGACACCTTGTTGATCCCTGTGCCACGCCTGCGTTATGACAAATCGTAGTAACAAAAATATAAAAAAATATATTAAAAACTAGGAAGGCTCCAAAGATAGAAAGGGGAGCGAAAATCATCATGTGGGGTCAAGCTAACAGTTTCCCCCACTCCCTATGTTAAACCGAGAGCAGACTCGTTAATGAACAGTCTCCTTCGTTCACTCGGTTAAATCCAATTAAAAGCGAGCGACAGAGGTGTTTCCCAGTGCTCCCGCCATGGTTGGAAGACAATACAAGGACAGCAAAAGTGACCGTTACAGGGATTGCGTCAATCCAAACTTTTAAAAGTTTTAGATGACACAAAGAAGATGGGGTGGTGCAAGAGAGCGAAGAGGAGCAGAGATATAACTAAATTCCATCGAGGCACAAAGCGCCATAAAATGTTGAGAACAGAAATTGCAAGGATGCCCTCTCGCGAATCAGGATACAGTGACGTCAAGACGTAGATGCAAATTTTTATAGATACGCCTCCGATCAGTAGCCCTGAAGAAAGGGGAAAAAAAAAGAAGGAAGAGAGTAAATACCGATTTTTGCCCAGAAGATGCGTAGTATCGAGGGCCAGAGCTGGACGCAGGCTTGTTACGACCCAAGGGTGAAAGAATTCTCTAGAACTCCCTCACCATCCGCACTCTTTCCAGGAACTACATCGTCCTGAATGAACAGGTAGGCCACCCTTCTTTGTGCATGGCGCTTTCCTGAGTTGTTAATTTAAAGTGCAAGGAAGTTCTTTAATTATTAATTTTGATACAGTAGTCACTAAATTTAGATCGGAAATTCTACTATTGTGTTTGTAATTATACCAAGAATAACAAAAATTAAAAGGCTTTTATTTCTTTGTTGCTAGAAGAGAGTTAGCTACTGGATCACGTGCCGTAAGGAAAGGAAGTGCAAATATTGTCTATCGTCTACTATCGTGATAATTTTCAAGATTGGCTGAATTTTTTCAGAGAAGAGAATAAAGAACCCCCAGCGAGAGGTAAGTAAGAGAATGAAGTAAGAAAGAAATAGATTGCTGACGAGGTGACATATTACGGTGCCATGGCTTCGAGAACTTTTTTCCATTCCTAACGTAAATATGCACGAAAGATTTTCACGGTGAAAATTGTCCACAAATGATTACTGTATTTGCAAGTTGTCTTGCGATATCTTTCAAGGTAGCTTCAGATTTATAAATATGTTGTTGCTATTTTATACTACATCATTGTAGTTACTCTCTTCGGTTTCCATAAAAATACAAGTGACCATATTATACAAATTCATTATCGCTTCAATCAGGTGATTTAACTAGTATACAGTCGTCGACAATAACGTTCCATCCTTCGCTGTCGCCTTAGTTTCAATACATTACGTAGGAAAGAATTCACCAGTCCCGCATTAGTCCATTTTTTCCATTGTAAGTAGTGGTTTTTGCTTGTTACATTATGACGACTCATTGTATTGTGTTATGCCGTATCATTATTTCATTGTCTTAGTAAAAAAAAAGTTACTTCCAGGAATGAAATTATGACAAGTGGCTGGCTCCTTGAGCCATTTTCACGGAATGCATCTGCCATAAACCAGTTAGTTACCCAAGCCATTATGTAAGTTATTGCAATTGTGCGCCGCTTGGCGGTTTACAAAGCCGAAGTTAAGAGAAAAAGGACACAGTTCATTTTCGTTTCTTGCGAAGAAAGGTAATAAAAAAAAACACACTCAATGCGAGATTGGTTTTCAAGCAATCAGAATTCTAACGTATTTTTCTTATGAGTAGATTGACTTGGGCATTAGTTTCTTAATAAAAAAAGATGACTCACGTTATTCGCACAACAAAAAGAAATTTTATTTAATTGGCCAGGTTTCGTCAGGCCTAGACCTAGCGAAACCTGGTTAACTAGGTCTTGTCAGGTCTAGGCCTGACTTTTTCTGTGTGTGAGTGTGAAAAAATTTGTGTGTGTGTGTCTCCAAATAACGTGAATCATCTTTTTTATTAAGTTCTAACGTATTGGCTCTCAAATTCAGTGGGAGTGGACGTTAAGTCTTCGTGCAGAAAAGCCGGATCCAAAATTCTGAAGCATCTCAAGAGAGGGCGCTTTTTGTTCAGGCCAACTAAAAGTATAAACTCTGCATTTAAATTCAACGTTATTTTCAAGTCTGACGTAAACTAGTACAGCGTTTATTAAGTACGAAATATTCACTAATTGATACATACTCATTAATAACCCTGATTTAGAAATTATTCTAAATAAGATTTGTTTTGCATATGAGCAAATTGTCAAAGACAAAATGCTCCCTTAAAGATAAACACTGAGACGGAACCGCCCGCAAAGGACGTTTGATCAGTGGAATCAAATCAAATATTTTGCCCGCCAGATGCTCCCCCCCCCCAACCAGGTTCAATGTATGGGGAATACAAAAGTTGCAAAAATGTCAGTGGCCCTATTCGCACAATTATCTTTATGGAGCTATGGTTTTGCCAATTGGACTAAACACAGAAGTTGTGTTTTGTGAGTGCAGAGTCGTTACGAGCATGGATCATTGATTGTATTGATTTTGTATCAGAAATTATATAAACGGAGGAAAATTGAAATAAGCTAAATCCTACATATTTTGCTTTGTTCAGTGGAAATCTCTTTCTGCCATCCTAAGTAATTTTGCAATAAAACTTTTTGCCAAAAAATCACACTCATAGAATTGGAAAACTTCAGTAATTAAATATCTTACAAATTCCCCACAAGCAAAGTTAGCAAGAAGACACCAGAGTAACAAGCAAATCCAATCCAATTTCATATTCTATCACTACTTTTCATGCAAGTTGGCGATTGTTCATTACCCAATAATGACTTTAGAACGTCCTTACCCATCTCTGGCAGTCGTCATTTCTCGGTAGGTCTTCTAACTAGAAATAATCGCCATTGAATATTTGGTACCACTTAGGAAGGAGTGGTATTGTCACGTATGCCTGACAAGTTTTCTGCCCATACTCTGTAGCTGCTCAGCTGTGCGCTTTAGAATCCGCATAATCACACGCAGCTCTCTTTCGTGTAATTCCGTTTTCCAATGTTTCGTTGCCAACTACTGAGTGCCTAAAAGGCTCACATTTTTGGTAAGTATAATGATTAACGTGAAGTACCGGAATGTCCAGACACTTTGTACTTTAATAAACTTGGGTTTGGAACAGTATGGTCGAGGTCCGTGTAACATGAAATTATATAAGAGAGAGATTAACCAACAGAGCCGGACTAGCCCATCGGGACAAGGGAAATTTCCTGGTGGGCCTTCCAGTCGGATATTAGTGGGGAAGAAACGAAAGATTTTTTTTTTTAAATCTCAAACAGGTTTTGGAATATTTATAATTTTTACACTGAAACGTATACAGTTCCGTTCAGTTGGTCCATGAGAGCTTATACAGCGTGTCATTTTACACCAAATGATGAGATAGATTAGTTATAATTAGATGAAATCATTTTACATGCTTCGTTCGATTTTGAGTCTCCGTGAGGAGGACACATACACACAGCTAGTTATTCTCGCCGAAGGACGCTCTATAAGCGAATCTACTAATTTCTATTGTCAGCAGTTCTGAGTAATAGGCAAATCCAAACCAACAATAGTTGAACAATCGTGAACTAACAGAAGTTCTGTGAGAGAAACAGTTTAGTTTTGTACATGAAAACAGTAAAAACAGAGGTTTTGATAATACTCTTCCTGTAAATTCGCACTGCGATGTATTCAATGTATGTTTGCTTCCTAAATTCGCTAGAGCTCTCAACCCAATCGAACCTGACGTGCATGAAATGATTCTAAATTCTGAAACTCTGCCATGTTATAAACCAATAATTGGTTCAATAAACTCAACAGACATTTAATCTGCTGGAGCTAGCTTTGGTAACTGTTAAGTCAGACAAGGAAGGAATTTTCCGGGAAATAATGGCATGTTAAAAAAAAAAGCCTATGAATCACATTTACTCCGTTATGCACAGTTAAATCCGAATCCCAATCAGCAAGTAGCGCTAATTGGAGCAAAGATGATCCGAGAGAGTGCTCAGATTTCCAGCTAGCACGAAAATTACAAGAGAGTTGTCAGGCAGTCTTGCGCTGCCTGTTCCACAATGATATCCGATCGAAAAAAAATAAGTCTTTAATTTTTGAACTAACTCTTAAATCTTAAATCGCGTTTTATTTTCCCTAACGCTGCTGAATTTGGGTGGAGGTATGTTTTATTTCCGCTCAACTCATGTTTTAAATGTTAATAGTTTCATTTATTCGTACCCTTTCGACGAGAGTTTTGAGAGGACTACAAGACATGCACCTCGTTTGGATCTTCTGCAGCTGAACGTAATACCGAATGCTCAACGAACTAATTGTTTCAATTTAATGATATATGCTGTCTCATACATGATCTGAACATTCGTCAAATAATGGATGAACTACCCTCAGGGGTTTACGTGCTTGGTGGGAACCGGGAGTGACGTGACGTCCCTAAGGTACCCCAGCCATTTGGCATTCTGCATAAAATATTGTGTTTGGTGTAACATGACCTTTATAGGTCCTTGTGTCATTAAACTCTAAAGAACCAACCAACTATTTAACCGATTGAACTATTTAAAGGATATATATATGTGTGTGTGTGTATGTATATTCTTGTACTATGCACAGTATTGGATAGAATAGGAAGGTCGCCGATGTCTGGATGCTGTGTACTACTGTTAAT
>JJRW01S0032776.1:15247-26283 GCA_001188405.1 Loxosceles reclusa
GTTCTTCACTGGCTGCCCAAGAATGAGAAACGACCTAGAAAGCGACCACATACGAGATGGGTAGACGAGATTACCAAATCTGCAGTAGTAGTTTGGAAAATGAGGGCTGCGGATCGCAAATATTAGAGAAATCGTGAAGAGGCCTTCATCCTGCAGTGGATTGATAAAGGCTGATGATGATGATGATATAATCCGATTATTTAAACCATCCCATTGACTTTTTATTTCATTTTTTTTTTCAAATTATTTTGTTTTGGATATTACTTTTTGAAATCGTTATTGCGTGATGTAACAAACGCCCTTTGTCGACGCCTGGACTCGAACCTGGATCGTTCAGCACCGAAATGACGCTTTTCCAATTAAACTACGCCGACGAGTATCTGAGTAGGTTATTATCTAACTTTTGTGGGTAGTTACCTCACAATGAACTGTTCACAGAAATTATATGATAGCAAAGATTTTTTTTTCTTCGCTGTAACTTAACTTCGAAGGCAATATTCAATTTAGACTGGCAAATTAGAAAAACCAAAGAATTAATAAATATAGGTGTAACTGGTGGCTCCAAAAGCCCGCCGTGTGAGCGGGTCCCTAAATGAGGATTGGAGACTCAACACTTTCACATTAGTATTAAAGCTGCATATTTCGACTGGTTTTAAAATTTGGATAGCAGATTCTGGCTCATAATTTAGAATAAATTTGATTGACTTCCGGCTTTCGTGAATCTTTTTATAAGTTATTAGACTTCAATCTCTTTTTCCCCCCGAATGAAATGATATTTTTTGAATTGCGTCAAAACGATGTTGGTGGTGGATGGTGGGGTCAAAGTTGGTTAATTGAAATCTCATGGCCCAAGGCCTGTAAAGGCCATTCCTGTGTCAAACAGAAGATAATTATGGTTCGCGTACCTCAGGAACGTCACATCACTCCCCATTCTCATCAAGAAGGTGAGCTCCTGGGGGAGGGGGGGAGTGATATTCGTATTTATTCAGAGCTTATGCGCCAAATCGCTACACTTACGAACGAAGGCTCTTCTTCATTAAAGAAAATAGTTTTACATCGACATCAAATACGGTTTAAGCGATATAGTACAAAGAAGCTCTGTCTTAGAGGAGCACAGATTGGCGCACCGCAGCTGCTTATCTCAGTGTCACCTAACGCCTACACGGTGGGTGTTAAGAAATCATTGGATGAAAAAACCCATGTGTTTCCAAGAACTTTTCGCTTTCGTTTCTCGTGAAGCATTCACCCAATGCCAAAAATAGAGTGACAAGATGAACGAAGGACAGAACACAGCGAAGAAGGAAAATAAACCGTGGTAAATGCGCTTCCTCCGATGCGAATGCACAACGCAATGCAATGGTCATTGAGTACCTTGGACGAGAATGTGCTATGTGTGTAAAAGGTCTCGTCAATCTACTTGGATTCTACTTCCTGTTTTCGAATTAACTATTCGTGTGAAACTGTAAATTTCTTTATTGTTACTGTTATCATGCTGCAATATAATCACAAGCGACAATAAGAGTTGCTTGCATTTAAACACGTAACAAAAGAAAAATTAGTTTTCACACTGCATTGCATCACGCACTTAACCGTCCCACTGTTAAAAATTTCTGTAAGAAAACGCCAAGATTCGAATCACCACAGAACTGTCGGCTCCAGAGAGACCGCTTTTCCATTTAAACTATGCTGACGTTTATCTAGGAAGCTTATTTTCGAAATCTTTTGTGGGGGAAACCTTACAAAGTTTCACTGACATCACTTCCTGTCGCTATGCTCCTCCCATGTTAAGGAAAACCATCCTTGCTGGTCATTATTAATAATAAATAAAATCAATAAATCAATAAAGCCCTACAAAATGCAATCGAGAAAGATTGGTTTGAGGGGAACAAGGTGCTTCTTGAGCAATTTTCTTACGTTGCCTTTAGAGCAATCCATTTCACCTGGAAAACTTATTCAGGATTCCTGGCTTCTGCTATCTTTTTGTACTTTATACTGATCTATAAGTTGTGAGTCAAGTGAAAGTGAACCAAGGCGATTTTTGAAAAAGGAAAAAAGTACCTATCAGAAACATGCACCTCCAGCAATGAAGAATGAAATTATGACTGCAAAACACTCGTTGAAGTCGAAATCTATTCGAGCAGCAGAATTTCTACTTACTGAGCACGAAGGTGTTCAAATTTTAGACTTAACTTCAGATGTAATACCCGCGTCTCATGCTTCTTCAGCCGGTGCTTCTAACACGGGCATTACACTTGGCGCCCAACGTGAGGTACACTACTCGAGGTTAGGTCGTTACCTTGACCTCTCTTTCAAGTGGAAGAGGATGTAATGTCCATCCATAAAGCACTTCAAAATAAGCTACCCAGTTACCCCCTTGGCGTAGCTTAATCGGTAAAGCGGTTCCTATGGAGTTGAACGTTCCGGGTTCGAATCCCGGCGTCGACAACTCTTTTTTACATCCGACACGATCTAATAATATTAAGAACTCGAACTGACTTTTACTTCGATCCTTGTGGTATAGTAGTTCTGTTAGTGTGCAAAAGTTTCGTTTCAAATCCTGTTAAAACATAAATTTTGTGTGTTTGCCTAATAAAATTAATTGTTTAAAAAGAGTATGAGTCCTGTTTATGCAGGAGTTCTACGATGCGTGAAAAGGACAGACCCTTAAATAATGCGTTCTGAACTTGCGGCCGAATTCCCCTGAACATTTTGCAGTTTGAATCACCCAGATGTATATTTACGCAAAATAAAAAGAAAAGGATGAAAAGTATACATACGGAGGGTCTGCACCACTGTATGAAAGGTGGAGCTGACTGGCTAAAGTATAGAGACGAGCCATTGGCTGGGAAGTCCGGATCCTCGAAAAGCTTTCCGCTGCTCAAGCAGTCATCACGGATCTTCTCGAAGTCTTGAACTTCCCCTCTTGGTCTGAAGCCAGAACCACGTTCGCCGAACTGTCAACGAAAACAAACAAAAACGTAAACTCGCAGACGAACAAGATTTGCAAATAACAAGAAAATACAAGAATAGACGGCGCTGTAAAAACATGTCGTAAACTATAAGCACGAGTATTCACACTCAACATAGAAAAGGTTCTATTTTATTTATTTATAGATTGATTGATCCATAAGAATTATCGGAACTTTTAAAAGCGAATTTCTGAGGTGACGGTAGTCAGAAAAATCGATTAATAAATCCTGACGAAGTGCCGTTAGAAAAGCAAACCATATTTCGTTTTCTAAGTACGTTATCATTTATTTAAAGTGCTACCTGTGGTACCAAAACCTACCTTTGCTCGCACACTTGAGCTCTACGTAAAACGTTCAGAACATGCATGTGTGCCATTCACTACAGCAATATTCAACAGCAAATACACTGCGCAAGAGTCTCTCTTGTTTCCCCGGCTAAATGAGCATGAGAAGTGGTAGACTCTGCATCAAAATTTGTAAACTGAGCACTAAGAGCCTTCGGAAACAATTTGTCCGAGATTTTAATGCTCTAATTTTTACGAAGAACGCTTTACGTCCATTTTTTTCGGGATTGTAGATTTTAAACTCCAAATATCCGATTGAAAAGAAATTAAAATCATTCCAAACTAAAACTTAAATAACGTAAATGACGTTGTAATGCCCACCCACAAAAGATATCAAAATAAGCACAGAAATCCTCTGTCGACGTAGCTTAACTGGTTAAAGCGGCTCTCCGGAGTAGAACGTTCCGGGTTCGATTCCCGGCGTCGACAATCAAGTAAAGATTTTCTTTACAACGTAACTAAAATAGCAAACTTTGCTGGAAACAGAAAAACAAAAATAACCCTTTAAAAGGAGTTTATTAAAATCTTAAAAACATAGAAGAAAACAAAAAGAAAAGTTTCCATCTTGGCACATAAGCAATCTCAACTGAATGAAAATATTATACACTACCTACCAACAATTAATCGGACATCCCTGTAAACGGCGATAGGTGCGATCCGGATACACGTCACGCCCGTCGCTGTTAAATAGCCTGTGGAAAATAACAGCGCCATCAGTCGCACGCAAGATGCCACGCAGTTCGGAGCTCTATGATTTTGAGAAAGGTATAATCGTCGGGTATCACAGAAATGGTCGATCCATACGTGACATATCCAGCGAGCTGAAGTACCCAAAGTCGACAGTGGCTTACGTGAGTCGCAAGTGGAAGGTGAGCGGTGATTGTCGGAATATTCCCCGACCCAACAGACCCACGAAACTGAGAGTTAGAGACAAACGGGTGCTGTCCAGAGAAACTGGGAAGTACCGCACCCAAACAATGGCCCACATCCGCAAGGAGTTTCAACGGGCATCCGGAAGTGTTGTTTCGATGAATACCCTTCCTAAGGAAGCCCGTTTTTTGGGTTTTCATGGACGTGCTGCCGCATACAAGCCTTTCATCATGAAATCCAACAGTACTGTGCGGTACTAACATGGTGTAAAGAACGTCGACAGTGGATCGTTGAACAGTAAAAACTGGGTCTCTGCATCAACGAAGCAAGATTCACCCTCTACCTTTCGGATGGCAGGGTCTGGGTTTGGCGTCAGCCTGGAGAACGTCTCCTGCCGGAATGCACTGTGCCCACAGTGAAGTTCGGCGGAGATGGAGTTATGGTGTCTGGTTGTTTCGCTTAGTATGGCATGAGACCCTTGGTCGCAATTTCTGGTACGCTCAACGCTAAGGCCTACCGCACCAATTTGGACTACTAATGTGCTTCCTACGTTGTAGCAGTTTTACGGGGTGGACTCATGTTATTTCCAGGACAAGAACTTCAGCTGTCATGTTGCTACGCCCACTATGTCTTGGTATGGTGAGAATGAGGTTAATCGAATGGTCTGGCCTGCCCAGATCCCGGGCCTTAACCCTATCGAGAACCCGTGGGACGAGTTGGAGCGTCGGCTTAAGGTGTGTCCCCGCCGTCTGAAATCTGTGAAGGAACTCGCCTCTCTTCTCCAAGCGCAGTGGAAGAAAATACCACTACACGTCGTCCAAGGACTGGTGGAGAGTATGCCCCGGAGGGTCGCAGCTGTAATCGCGCTCGTGGAGACTCCACCAACTACTGAAGGTGAATAAATTTCGTTTTCCTTTTCTATCTCACAGGTATCCAATTACTTTTTGGAAGATAGTGTATAAACTTTGAAGTTCGTAGTTACCGGTCTTTCATGTCTTTGGGATAGGTACGAAAATCATGAAGATTCTGAATTGTGAGGTGTTAAACTTTATTAAACGTCTTACATTTTACACTGATTCTAGTACAATATACATCACATAATTGATAAGACGTTTAGTTGAAGCGCACAATTGTTGATCGCTAGTTGGGCGAGTGTTGTGTTTAGAAGCAAAACGTAGTATAGTTAGACATACAGTTATTTATTATAGGATAGCATTATATACACACAAAAAAGTGATCGCAACTCTTAACCACGTACAGAAAGAGTAATGCTCGCCAGAATCCATCATGGTAAAGTTCAGAAGTCTGCGACGGAGAAGAAGGTGAGATGGGGTGTTTTCAGACATGCATTACGACATTCTCGTCATGATGTCGCATTTGCATTCGTAACATGAGTTCTGCATGATAAATTGCCTGTTGTTTTGCTTTTATTGAAAGAACTAGTCAGAGTGTTACTTGGTTACTTCTTTTCGGATATTTTGTTTATTTATAATGCAGAAGATAATTTCGGTTATTTATAATTCAAAAATCTCTTACTGGGGGATTTGTTTAAACACACAATGTGATGTGCACATTTTGATTCGGCATACTTTATAGCTTGTCAGGAAACCGTGATACGAACATCACACAACCCCAGGGTCCCATCACACTGCTGAACAAGCTTAGCAACATTTTCGAGAAACGATAGAAGCAAAGTTTAGTGTTGGTATTTGGTGAACCGTTAAATAGAGCAAGATATTTTTAACTATTCCAAAGACGTGAAGGACTATACCAGTAACCATGCACTGAAAGCATTAATTTTTTAGAATATTCGTGTAACCGTTGTAAAAAAAAACTTTACTTATGTCGGCGCCGGGATTCGAACCAACGGATCTGTCATCTCTAGAGTGACAGCTTTACCGGTTAAGCTACGCCAACGGGGTAACTGAGTAGCTTATATTAAAGTCCTTCGTAGGTGGACATTACACCACAATTAGAACAAGAAAGGCAAGTCAGAAGATAAGCTTATTCAATTTCATATATCGCTTTACTTCTGACCAATCCTTTTCATGCATTCATTTTTCTATTTCGTATTATGTGCTAAAAGTGTTAATATCACAGTAATACGCTGGTGAACAAAACTTAAGGACGAAGAATTAATGGGCATGCATATGAAAAAGTACGTATGGTTGTAAACCAAAGGGCAAACATTAGTATTACAGCATATTCATCCTGTTGTAATATAATAATCATGCTGAAAGGAAATACACAGGGGGAGTCAAAATGTGTTTTTGTAAAAAGTACATATTGACCGACGACATAGTTGTACAAAGAAAACACAGTGCGGACTACAAACAAGTTTGAGAGTCATTTAAGTAAGGGATACAGCTAGCGTAAAATTGTGATGTTCACTAACCAAACTACCTAATCCTAATAACATAATCACTAAATTCTTACGTACTACTCCACGAAGAAGAAGACACAGCTAAGGACGTCAAGTCAAAAGACGTGCAGATAAAAGGCAAACGAAATTGCGCAGTGAAAAAGAGAAGAGAAAGACCGACGGCGAAGTTAACGATATTCCGACCGTCAAGTTGCGCTACTACTCTTGTAAAAATATTGACTGTGTTTATTCTGAAAATATCCAAGCCTCTTAACAAAATATTTAAGCAAGAAAGGTGCCCCTTTAGATGACTGATAGTTCCGAAGCTGACGAGTAAAGGACGTCAGAACTTTAATAAAAAGCTAAATAGATTTTAATAAGCCAAAACAGCCTTTTCATTGTCAACTTTAAAAAATTCTAAACGAACAAAAATAAATAAAATCTTTCCATTATTAAAAGTTTTTATTCATAATAACTGTTTGAATTTGAATATTGCAAATTGTTTATTCTTTGAAAGTTAATTATAAATTTTAGTGGAAGACAGCGCTACAGTCGACCATACATTGTTGGCTTGTATAATTATTTAGAATAAAAAATAGTTGTTTCCTCTAAATACTTCGTTTTTTTTCTGACTTCAAAGGTTTTAGAAGTGAATTCTATTTAAGTTTTTGGAACTTTAGTTTCTATTTATTGTTTACTGTTCATTGTATTTCATACGTTGGCATTTACTTAAGTTTTATCATAACTATGGCAAGTAAGCATTCTTGCCGTGTGAAGAGTTTGAGAAACTCTACTTTGGAAGCTGACGATACTGACAAACGTCAGTCAGCACATTTCTCTGCGGATCATGCTCAAACTCATACTCTGACAGTTGGCTCGTGCGAGTAACACTTTGCAAAGTGCGATGCAACTTTGTACATGACGTGGCATACTCAAAACGACATGATCCAGGAGCTGATGAGGCAAGTTCTCCCACTCCCCTTTCACTGCACAGGTGAGAGTCCCCTTGTTTTGTCGGTGGATATTGTCGACCAGCAATAAATTTTTCCCAAGGCGTCCCATACATTTTCAATCGGATTCAGGTCCGGTGAACATGCCGGCCAGACTATGCGATAATACCCTCGCTGTCAAGGTATTCCTACAGCCACTGTGCGACGACAAGGCGCGTTGTCATCCATAAAACGAAACTTTTCACCGATAGCACCTCGGAAAACTCGCACATGTGGGAGCAGAACGTCATCAATGTACAGTTGGTTGGTCATGATCCCTCGGTCAAGGACACACAGTTCTGTACGGTCATTGACCCTGATGCCTGCCCACATCGTGATACTGCAAGTCGCATATCGATGCCTTTCCTGGATATTTTCGGGACGATAAGCACTGCCAACCTGGCGCCATATCAATTGCCGTCTAGAATCAGACGATACACTGAATCTGCTTTTATCTGAGAAGAGTATGTATGGTAGACCAGTCGTCATTAAGTCAGAGTGCGATGCGGACGACACCGTTGCAAACGGACGCTACGGTGACCCCTCGAGAGTGGGACACACACAACAGGTCTTCGGGCGTACAGTCCTTTTTTTCGCAAACGCCTTGCAACAGTTTTACGGGATATCTGAGTTTCAATTGCTACATGAAACTAATGTGCCAGGTCACAGGCTGTGCTGCGTCACTTCCTTTTCGCTGAAGGAACAATACACGGATCTTCTTGGGGCTCCGGACGGCCCCCGCCCCTTGCGCCTGCTGCACATTCCACTAGTTTCAAATGCTACCCATTGCCTAGAAACGATACTGTGTGCGATGTTAAATTCACGAACAACATCTGTGATTTGCCGCCCTTCTTCCAGCTTTCCGATTATTCTCCCACGAGTAAAATCATAAAAATGACGCGTGGGAAGACATGCTCAGAATTTCAGTATTGTATAACTTCAGTCCTTCCGCTCCGAATTTCACATCCAACGAAAACTGACTGCCTCGGTCTGGGAGCCGCCGAGGTAACTCCTTCCGAGGGAAGTTCGTCTAAGGAACTCGTACCGACAGTAACGACAGATAGGACTCTCAGTATTAGCTCTGTCTACGGTTCTGCTTCGCATTCTGCCGTGCCCCAACCATCCTGATCTCCGCTTCTGTTATCCTCTCGCGCGTACGTACTGTCGTATAGATGGTATTAAACTCACACTCCCCTTGTTGTTGCCTAACGGTCAGGAAGAGCAGGCGGCTGCTCAAAAAAGTAAGCGCCTTGGGTCCAGAAGAATTCAAATGCTGTATAATCACTGATTTATACTGACGGTGACAAAATCTCTTCAATATGGTGTTTTTTGGGCGAAAAAGGAAGCATCATCATTGCAACCTTTTGCTTCTGCCTCGCAGTCATTCAAACAATTCTAAAATTCATTCTGGTCCAGTAGGACACATAGCGGGCGAAAAAAGATGAATCAATCGCACCATAATATTACCATCTTCTACTGTCGTAAAACTAAAGTCAGAGATTTCCGATTTGCTATTATTAATGTGCAGAACAAAGTTTCTCCCCCGTGTTTATATACTCCTGCACCTGTCACGTCTATTTAACGCAATAAATGGAAACGTGCCAGTAATTGTGACTTTCACTCTGTTCTCTTCATCTTCTTACTTAGTCCAATGATGTTCCTGAGAATAAGTAGCGTAACACTGCTTACGGGAGGTCGTAAAGGAAATAACAACTAAAGCGAATTAGAACCCATCAACCCCAATTCATCTTTTGGCTGCGATAAGCTGTTACTAGTGAAATAATTTGTACAAAAGAAGTTACATTGACGTTTGAGCTCTCGTTATTAAGATAAATGCCACTGACAATTGTTGCATTCTGTAGTAAAGGGAGATATTGCCATTCGTTTGGCATTCGCATTGTATAGGACGACGAATGAGCAGAAGTTGCATTATACACGCATCATTACATTTCTGTAACAAACAGACTCAATATGGAACACCCATAACTTTGAAAAGCCGGGCTGTGCCGGACTAGCTAAAGTCGCATGAGACTCGGATTGATTCAGGGTCGTAGCCCGACCTTCAAGACGTACGGTTGAAGAACTTTTCCCAATGGCTAGTTTGTGCATTCTTTTTGCACTCATGCTTGACGTAAAGTCAAACTCCGTAAATTTAAATTTCGTTAAATTAAATTCAATAAATTCGAGAAAACTTATGTATTCACCTCTTGTGAATTTCCAAAGTAAAACTGTATTAAACAACACAAATATCAATAAACTTAAATATTTCTAATTTGAGTCAATGAATACAATGATGTTTAAATAAAACAACTTTTTTTATTTGGGTCTAAAATATATACAAGTCCCTAAGGCTGCGTAAAACTGAGCAGCTGAAGAAAGCCAAATAGCTTCAATAAATTTCACAATTAAGTATAATTCACAATTAACAAGTGAGAAGATTAACTTCTAAATCTTAAGTTTCTACTTCTGATGTACTTTTATCTCAATTTAACATTCAATAAAAGTTTAAACACATTCAAATATAATGTGTAAAAAAAAGTTTAACTTATCTGATAAGAAGTCAATTTCTACGGGGATTCTTAATCTCAAAGCTTCATGGAATCAGCAAGCAATGCAGTGGGCCTCCGGATAGCACACGACAGGTCGCCAACTGATGCCATGAGCGCGCGTATGATTTTTATTTCAGCAGCCCAGCAGACGTCATTGTGACGTCAGTCTCTTTTCCCTTTTTCTCCAGCGAGAAAGTGTGTTGGGGTTAAGGTTAGCGTTAAATTATTAGTTGTTACATTACAACTTTCATAACATAACTGTGGAATATACAGAAACCACTTATCTCACTATCCTGGTAATACGCGATCTGATTTCCAAGGTTTTATTTCGAGTCTTTCCATGTCATGGACTGTCAAACTGATCTAGTACGTCATCTTTCTATATTTCAAGTTTCAAACATTACTTTCTTTTTGTATGTTCCATAATTACTTCTACTGGTCGTGGGCGAGCTAGGATATAAACAAGGGCAGTTCCTTGATTATATATATTGTAACGATTTGCTAACCACTCTTTCCTTTAGTCACATTAGTTCATTCCCTTAGTCACAAGAGTAATATTGTCATACGCCTCTACGAGAAAAAAAGAAGAGAGGGAAGCAAACCCCAAAGTCACGTCATGACGATTGGAAAAAACGATTTATAAGGTTGGTTCGTCTCGTTCGTTCTCGGCGCCCACGGGGAGACACATGGTCTAAACTGGAAAAGGGAATTATTAAGAACTTAATTTAGTGCTTATTAAAGTGCCCTGAATTAGGCATAAAAACTGAGTCGAAGCCAATAAGACTAGATGAAATACTATTGAACTCAGATTCTAAGTTCCTATAAGTTGGTAAAAGGTTCTACAGAACTCAGATAAGTAGACTTACACTGGTGTGCAAAACTTAAGCAACAGGTGGGTTTTTTGCCATAACTCCACAAGAAATCATCTGAGAGACATGAAATTCAGAAATGAG
>JJRW01S0032838.1:16891-27326 GCA_001188405.1 Loxosceles reclusa
CATGTAGTATCATAGTAAATTGATTAGAAATACAGCCTTTCTTAAGGTAAGAAAGAAGAGAAAACCAATAATGGGTGTAGCTTCCATGTCTGTCAATAACCGCTGCTACACCCCGCGGCTTTGAAACAGGCCTTGGATGTGTTTTGGGGGAATGGCAGCCCATAATGCCTCTACACGTATCCAAAGTTCATCTGGTGTACCCGCGGTTAAGGCTTCCCGTGCTAGGCTTTCTTCCATCAGGGATAAGACATGCTCGATGGGTGATAGATATGGAGAACGGGAAGGCCAGGGTAACAATGCAGTAGGGTGAGGTAAGAAAAAATTTGAACATAGTGTACAACGTGTCGTGGCCCATTGTCCAGTTGAAACCTGGCCCAGACGAGCCCTGAATGTAACGAAGGAGAACAGGCTGCAAAACCTCGAAGATATAGCTATTACGTGTACCCGTAATGCGTACTGGGAGGGGGTGCGGAAGTGGAATCCAATACCACCCCACACCATACCACCGGCTGCAGGATATGTATGACGATGCATAACACAACGATTGAGCAGCTTCTCCTCACGGTATCTCGAAACACTAATTCGACCGTCGTGGTACGGCAAGCAGAAGCGTCATTCGTCAGAAAACACAATGTCACGCCATTCGGATGTCCATCTCCGCCTTTCAGTACACCCTTGTGAACTGTCGCTGTCAGTATAGACATGTTTTAATTGCTGATAAAATGGGAACATACTTCAAAATGAAGAACGTGATTTCAAATATCACTTTGTCGAAAAGATGTTTTTGAATTTTTGAGTTTCATTATAGATATTATCCGGTTTTTCAGTGCTTTCCTCAACTCGAACAAAAAACTCGCTTCTATTGGAATACCCTTTATCGTAGAAGGAGGGGAAATAGAGTAATCGACTGAGTCGTTCAAATAGGAATTTTGCAAATTGTTTGAACTGTGGAGAATTTGAAGACGTTTTCTTGTTGCAGTGGATTAGAAAAGGTGATAATAATGCTGACGATTTTACCTCTTGCTTTTCCTAATACTTCTTTGGCTTTGGTTATGCGCCTATTGTAAAGAAGACTCGTTGACGTCGGGATTGGAACCCGGAATGTTCAGCTCCGGAGGAACCGCTTTACCATTTGAGCTACGCCAACAGGGTAACTGGGTAGCTTATAAGAAAGTTCTTTGTGGGCGAACATTACATCCGTCCCCACTTGAAAGAGTGGTCAGGGTAATGATCTGACCTCAAGTGGTGTGTCATTAGTGTGAACCACTAAGTTCAGGCGCCATTTTTTAAAGATAACTTTTTGACGCCCGGATTCAAACCCGGAACGTCCAGCTCCGGAGGAACCGCTTTACCATTTCAGCTACACCGCCAGGTTCACTGGGTAGCTTATATTGAAATCCTTTGTCGGTCGACATTACACTATATGTCTCTTACACGGACATACGAGGAAGACGTTTGTTGTTTATCCACAATGATTCACAGTATAAGGATGCTGTCTTGTCAAGTTGTCTAGAATGACTGGATGCGTTTCCGAATGAACAGCTGTGGTTGCACAATGAACCCACAAAACGGAAAAAAAATTTGTTGACCTTCCTTTCCGGACATGAATCGTCACTTCCGCAACACAACTGAAGTTAAACTTTATACTCCTCCACAGATGATGCATTCGATTAGCACACAGAATTGAATTTATCCTCCTTTGTGGACATGGTTGCCAGAGGCATAGTGTCACCGTTCAATTTTTGCGAGTTTCTCGTTCTCAAACGCAGTGCCCTGAATTTGGTGATGGCCTGATGGGTGCCTGGCCCTTCCGACAGAAGACGTTGAAAGGAATTTTCCGACATCTAGTAATGAAGACCAATTTGCACAGTCGGCTACGTCACATTCGCCGTGGGTGTACTAGATCCGAGCACTTCAGTTAGAGATGGGTCTCGTTGTGACTAAAGAACATGCGTCTCAATCATAATGGCCATTAGTAGTTGTTTTCAGTCAGGAACCAAGAAGACGACTATGTGGATCATTCTTCCCAAACCTGCTTCACACCTTTACGGATAGAAGCTATGAACATATTTTGACAATGCAATTCCCTTCCGTAAACAGGGTAATACTTGTTGGGTCAAAAGGCTTTGCATGTTTTTAAAAATCCAAAAACACACAAGAACTACAGCTCTTACAGCAATCAGATTTCCTGTGCTTGAAACATACATGTAGTAATTCATTTCATGTTTCTTAGTAGACATTCATCGACTGTGAATGGCGGCAGTTATTATTCGTTGTAATAGCTGCTACTCAAAGTGGCGAGTTTACGAGAAAGAGCAATGTGTGTGTGACGTGGTTTTTTACACAAAATCTATGATTCATTTTGAAAGAAAGTTTCTTGGTCGTATGAGTATTTCCAACGAGATAGTGAAAGAAGTACGGGAAAAAAATTCTTAGCCCAAACAAGTCAACTCCAGTGGCTGCTGTATAATTGAGATTCTTTCTGTTTGTTTTCCTTGATTTTATTTCTGTATTATCCTTTCTTAAAAAAATTCAAAACTCTTGACTCATCCTGTATAATTTGGGCCATAGAACTTTGTTCCATAACTTTAGTTTTCTTACGACGATGGTAAACCGTCGTGAGACAGGTTAGTTTTACCCTACTGATGCTTTGCACAGTAGAGATCTCTGACATATCGTTTTTGGACGGCTGCCATCTGGCTGGGCACGAACCCTCTGGCCTTTGGGCTTAGGGTTACGGCTTGGGCTATCCGGATACTCGTGCAGTCATGGCAGGGCGTAGTATTGGATAGGTCGGTGGCGGTGTATTCCCACATGCCTGCCCGTATTCGGTCCGGCGAGGCTCTGCACCACTAAGCCACTTAACCGTGGCTCTGAACCTGGTCGATGTGGGCGGCCAGGTCAACCCACCCGATGGGTGTCCGACGACTGCCTCCGCCCCGATATGACGACGGATATTAATATCAGTATTAGCTCTGTTGGCTGTTCTGCTCCGCCGTTCAGCCAGCTTGGGTGAACCTGGTACCGAATTCTGCGGTTGAAGCTCAGTCTCCTCTATTTCTGAGCACGCAAGGGCCGGGTCGCTAGTACCCTCATCAAGGAGTCGTGGAAGCGGTGACCGACCTTCACAGGTCTCGTCTAATATAAAGGCACTTACGACGATGGTAGTCATGTTTGACGTATGGAGAAAGATTCATTGGTTACTAACGAGGGTAGTTCCGATAGTGGTACTACTTTCATGCTAATAAATGATGCATGTATTTGACGACAGAAATAATTTCCCGAATTTTATGGGTCTCTGGAGCGTGGTTTGCCATGAGGACATTTGCCTGTAGCTGCTTTCTTGTATTTGTATTCGTTTATGCTGTAGTGCAAATCAATAAAATTTTTGGAAACTAAGAAAGGCAGTATTCTCCAATTAATACCTTGAGCAGTTTGCGGTTATCATTCTCAAGTGGAAATACATATTTATCATCATAATCTAATGCTGTGGGTGAAATGCTTATAACAGAGTGGGGGATCTCTGTCTTTAAAACAGTACCTGTAATACAACTGCAAAATGAAAATTAACTGAAATTGTAAGCACCACCGATTCTTTCCAGCACTACGGAAATAATATGAATAATAGCAAATTTGCAGAAAACGTTTCAAGTTTCCAAGAAAGCAAGAGCAGCCACGTCTGTGTGCTTGCCATTGAACAACTCGAATTTGACCAATTGCCCTCCTATCAGTTCATCTAACTTAGGGCAAATTGTACAGTTCATGCAGTTTCTTAGTGTATTGCGTGTGTATATCAGAGTCGCAGCATCTATGCAGAAAGCCTATGTTCACTATTTGTCGAGATTCTTGAAAGGTATAGAGTGAGGTTCTTAGCGTTTTGGCCAAGTCTGCCTCTTTGCTTACCTTACTGGGTGTCAAGGCCTTCTAGAAAACAGTCTTTTTTTATGGGAAAGCAGACAGAAAAGTCTTTTTTTTATGGGAAAGCAAAACTAAGACGTCCCTTCTTCCATGTCGAGAACATGGAGGCGTTCCAAGTATCACAGTTCGAGCACCTTGGCGCATCCATCCATCCATCAGAACTCTCGACTTGTCAGTGGCCTTCCAGGGAGCAGGCGTATCGGGTAGGAGTTATTTACTGGAGGTTCAAAGAAACGGGATGCTTTTTTGTCTGCTCAAAGGCGAACAGACAGACTTACGGTTCACCCCTTGATGTTCTGGTTAAATGTCGAGGCACCCATTAATGCTGAAGCTAGACCTCTGCAGGAAGCTCTCGATTGCATCCTCGACTTGCCACCAAATATTACCGCGAGGATCCTAGCTGACATTATATCGGTCCTCAGGGCTATCAAGACGCTGAAAAATCCAACTTCTCTGGTCTGGTTTCATGCGAGGGCACTGATCACGAAGCGGAATAAAATGAAATCCATAATCTTTCTCTTCTAGCAATAGTTCATAAGCTGGATTTCAAACCTCGCTCAAGGGTGTATTATTAGAACCGCATGGCATGACATCCATTGTCCGAAACTCTACGCACTAGAAAATATTTCAAGATTTCACTAAGCTGAAGTCATTTCCAGTGACAGATATGTGTATTCAAGAGCAAGGAAATAACTCATTTAGAGCAGAAGCCACTCAGTACTTGAGTTGTAATGATTTACTAATCGAAACACCTAATCCAATTAAGAAAAACACTAAAATCTTACATGCTACTCCCACGAAAAAGAAGCAGCAGCTAGGGAAATCATGTCAAAAAGACGTACAATAAAAGGCAAACGAAACTGTGCAGAGAAAAAGGAAAGTTAACAACAGTTGGACGGTAGTAAAAGCAAGAAACCAGAATTAGATACTCATACTGCAAAAGTGCCTTATAAATGGTTTTTACGAGAGAAACGTGCAATACCTCGTTATGAATGTAAATATTGAATTGGCACATTTCCCAGAAGACGAAGCTGATGATTTCCATGCCACTGTATAGAAACATGCCCTTTTATCGATAACGGATCTGTCATCTCTAGAGTGACTGTTTTACCTGTTAAGCTACGCCGACAGGTAATTAGGCAGCTTATTTTCGAAGACTGTGTAGGGAGAACCTTACAAATGAACATGCTCTACTGCTCCCCCATTCAACATGTGTCTAATAGAACGCCTGACATTATGTTTAGTTTTACTTCTATAGTAAAAAATATTTGGCATTTACTGGACTAGAATCAGTAATAATTTGGTGATGGTCTCAGGTATAGCTTTTCATGGAAAACATTCAAATTCCCTGCGAGTTTCTTTGTAGAACCGTTTATGAAATTGCTAAACGATATACAACAGAAAATAACAGTCCTAATCATCCATATTGTTGTTCTCTTACGAAGAATGCACCTCATTACCGTTCGAGATAGGTTAATTAAGATTTTGGAACTTCATTAGAACAATTAATTGAAAATTATGTAGTAATGAAGCTGGTACACGGGTAAAGGAACAGTATCTCGCGAAAAAGTAACTACAACGTCTTATTTTAACTAATGGTTATTACCAATATAATTACTGCTTATCAAAGTTGAAGTCCTCCCCTTTTTCGAAAAAAAAAAACGGTTGGAAGAAAGAAGGAAGAAGCCTTAACAGGATTCGAGGTGTGGGAAAAAATACCACACGTCGCACCTGTAAGGCAATTTTTTAAATTTGGGTACTCCCTCTCGTGAAATAAAATTTCTGTCGGGTGGGCTTATTTTTAGAATTCCCCCTATGAGGATTGTTGGTGAATTTGGAGGAAAAAAAGAAAGGCTCTTTGCTTAAGTGTTGCTTATTCTTCGCTTCGGAGAAATATTCCATTGTCTTCGGGGAAAAAAATAAGATGAGGATTTATTCACAATAAAGGGAAGAACAATGCTTTTTCGTGCGGAAGTTACAGGGAAAAAGTTTTTGGAAAAGGGATAAAACAAATTGAGTAAAAATCCCTAGCTGTTGTTCGTTACGATTCTCCCTATTTAGCTTCGGATCCATTCTATTCAACGCGTGTCTGAAACTCTTTCCTTATCTTAAGTCGAATAGGAGTAAACAGAGAATGTTATGTACAATTCTAATGTTATCTACTTAACGGTGAATAAACGTTTTAAACATTGCATTGGTTAGCTTTCACGAAAACCTATGCGTTAATACTGTTTTGTGAAAATGCATTCCTTGTTTAGCAGGTGGGAAATAAAGCTGAAACCTCCGTAAAGTACCATACAGAGTGAGTCAAAAGTTCCTGGGGACCATTTGGAAAACGGGAAGAAAAATGAAACGTGTGAATACCAGTGCAAAAATGTTCAAGGGGCTTACCTTTGATGTTACGTGAGAAACACGTGCACTCACAAATGACTTCGATAAGCTACCCAATTACCTGTCTGCGTATCTGAAATGGTAAAGCGGTTTCTCCGGAGAAAACCGTTCCGGGTTCAAATCCTGGCGTCGACAACTTTTCTTTACAAACTCTACTGCCATTTTGAATCCATTATGTTGTTTATAACTTCAATTTTGTAAATGGTAGGGGTGTCATGCTGAATATGAGAAAAAAAGACCAGAGTTTTCTCGGAAATTCTTTTCCATTATCCAATTTCAGATATGCATTGTTTTCCACGTGTTATTAATACAAAAACACAGTGTACCTTAGAGGTAAACTGTGATGATTTGATATGTTCAATGTGTTGTCCCTGTTGCTGAACACAAAGATATAGGTTCTTTAACCAGTCATTGTCCGACATCACAAGAATATCCAAGAAACGCTGTCATATTTCCAAAAATGCCAAAATATCCAAATAATCCAAAATATCCAAAAAATGCTTTTACATACTTGATGGTTGTGTCACTGGATAAAATGGAAGTGTAAGAATTACAAATGCAAATAAGCTAAGCTTACCACAGGCCAAAGGTCCAACAAGGGTAGTTGTAGGAAATAAAAAACTAAAAAAAACTGAATGTATTCAATTGTATGCAACTGAATGCACCAGCGGGTGTCCGGAGTCAATGAAACCCTTGAAACTATCGACAGATCCCAATATCTCTACCTCCCCCACACTACAGACCATTCCAATAATTCACTACTCGATGAAAAAAAAAGCATTTACCTTGGTTTCTCAAACGCGTACGTGGTTCGAGGATCTTCAGAACATGATCTCAAGTAACAGAACTCCCCCTAATTTTATGCAGTTCACAGCTCGTTCTTCCAAACGCACTAAGAAGCCTCAAGGGCTGTATGAGGTCGCCGTGAATTCGTCTCCTCTCCATAGAAATCATACAAAGAATACACAATCCTTCATTGTAACTTTTACCAGTTATACTTCCTAGCAAGATACGGAGACCACACCTGTGCAGCAAACTCCAAGTGGGGAAAAACCAAGGTTCTATACAATGGCAGAATTACACCCGCGGATCGACTACCAACAGCCTTCCGAAGAGAAAAGCAAGTATTCTGTTAGCCTTTTTAGCTACCTCAACGCAACGCAGCGAGAAGGAAAAATCGTGAGAATTAAGAACACCCAGAACACACACACTCCCCAGAAGTTCACCTTTTTGGTGAGTACGGTAAGTGACGTGGCGTCCCGTGGTGCCCGAGTCATGTTGTGTTCCATGTTTACCTTGTGCTTGGCACAGCATGGCCTTTACAGGCCCTTGTGCCATTATATTTTAAACTAACCAACCAACCAACCAACCCAAATTCCGAAAAGAGCCAACAGACGTTAAATGATCCTCTTCCAAATGTTATACATATCTAATATTCCTTTTACTAAAGTGTATTACATGACATTTAGCCCACTAAAGGGCATTTCCCATGACCTGGACCACCCAGTCAATACGTCAAGATCCCACTGCAATTCACCAGCATCAGTTTCTGTGTTAACCACTCTCACCAATTTAGCGCCATCAGCAAAAGCACTCAACCTACCGCCAACACCCGTACCCAGATCATTCATGTACATTAACAACAGCAATGGACCAAGAACTGAACCCTGTGGATCACACTTTCTACCGTGGTTCCAGTCAGAAAAACATCCATTAATAACAACTCTCTGCTCACGACCATATAGCCAATTCGCTCTATCCAAAGGAGCAACGTTCCTCTCACTGCAACCATACGGAGTTTGTGAATTAATTCCCCGTTGGAAATATAGAACGATAAAAAACCAAATATAGAAGAAACCATTATACGTAGAGATAGCAATCCCATGTAGCCCAGATGTTGGCCGATTCCTGTGTTAGCGTCTGCAAGCTATAATTAGAAACACACGTTCTATGACAAAGGAAAAAAATAAAATGTCTATATAATACCCTACGACACCTATATGTTTCATCAGCCAATTGATAATTACCATGTTTTTGAAACATTAGCTCAAGACTATTTTTTCACCTTGCGTAAATAGTTATCAATTAAAATTATACCTATACCAAACTAGATTTACTACTCCCAATTAGAAAAATTTGTATATTGTAAATGCTGTTGGTCAGACAACACAAGTTGCACAATTTGTATGCTAACTTTTAATGACTTGCGGCACTAAATACATGTTTTTCTTTTAATTCATGCCTATCAATAATATACTTGACTGATGGAATATAAAATAATTTTAAATGATAACTTTTGTCTGTGCAATTCAGAAGCCAAGATGGTTGTAAATAACCTAAAAGAAAGTACGTAACATACAACTCGCTTTAGTGTGCTGGTGTCAAGAATTGAAAAAAAAGCAAAGAGAGAAGAAAACAACGCACTCACAAAGTAAAATATAAGGTAAAAAAATAATATTCAGTAACGAAAATAAACGCAACGAAGAACCCTGTGTAAAAAAAAATGCTGTCGACGCCGAGATTCGAACCCCGAACGTTCCGCTCCGGAAAAACCGCTTTACCGGTTAAGCTACGCCGACGGGGTACCTGAGTAGTTTATATTGAAGTCATTTGCGGGTGGACATCACATCCTCCTCCACTTGAAAGAGAGAGAGATCAGGGTACGGCCTGACTTCGAGTGGTGGACCTAACGGTTGGGTCCTTGGTCACTAATGTGGGTCGCTAAGTTCAGGCACCATTTGTAAAGAAAACTTGACGGCGCCGGGATTCAAATCCGGAACGTTCAGCTTCGGAGGAACCGCTTTACCGCTTAAGCTACGCCAAAGGGGTACCTGGGTAGCTTATATTGAAGTCATTTGTGGGTGGACATTACAGCTGTCGGGAAACTGAACACAGCGTGACATTAGTAGTTTAGCCATTAACCAAGTTATTATCTCCGCTTCGCCAGAACGAAGTAGTTTTCCACTCTTTGACAATTTATTCAGGACACTTGGGATCTTAATGGAAAGTGAAGCAATTCGAATTCGTAAAGCACTTGCTCTGCTCTTCGGAAAAATTTCAAGACCAAGAAAGACATTATCTAAACAAAGATATTTATTGGAGAGAATGCGTATCATATAAATGGTATACATAAATAAAACTGTAAAAATTAACTTGGCAGATTTAGTAGTTCCTATATGCAACTGGGGCGCTTATAACTAATACCACAAGGCGTGGCAGTGATCAACATGGGTTTTGGATGATTGTCTATGGTCTGTTATTCCGTACAGATTGAACGCGCATCCGCAAACTTCGACACTTGTAGTTGCATAGGCCAATCTTCCAGTGTTCATATTTCACACAGGTTCGATTGGAAAAAAAATCAGGCGACCGTAAAAGCTGTAGCGTTTATGACATCCAATCCACACTAACTACTTGCTGTGACGGCATACTGGTAACTGCAGTCTAAACGTTACAAAAAAAGCCTTTGCAAAGCACCTATAGTTAGAAAAACGTCAACAAACACTGTTAAGCCTGAAATGGCAGGAGAACGTGTATGCAAGTGAAAATCGACGTCCCGCGTCACTCTTTTTTTAACGGGATAATCTCTAATACAAGACGTAAAATCAAATGACTCACAAGGGCCAACGTTGAAAAATAAAAGAGGTATAGATATTTTAAAGATAAAGGGTCCTAAAACCCAAACGGTAACTCAGTATTTGATTGAAGTTACGGAAACTTAAAATTAAACTTGTAAATACTAAATACGTACTACGTAATAATACTTTGTAACGCTCATAACCTCGTAACGTAGGTTGGAATCACGGGGTCCAGAAAAGGGCAAGTTTCTTCACAGTGTGTACTATCATCCTTCCTTTTTTCTCGGAAGAGTTTACGATTACCCTGTATATCTGGTTGCAACATTTGAGGTCCTTTGTTATGCAATATTTTCATGTCTCTTTTGATTGCATAATGTAAACTTACAGAATGGTTAATGTAATGGCATGGCAGCGTCTCTCATACCGGACTTGGAAACCTCAGTGAAACTGATTACTTCTAATTTAATTACTGAAGGACTGTACACAAACTACACTGAAATGCATCACACAGAATTTATAGGTAAGATTTGAAGGCATTGAAAACCAAT
>JJRW01S0032909.1:5231-16731 GCA_001188405.1 Loxosceles reclusa
AAGAAAAATCCCCTGGTCAAATTGCTTTTGGGGTTGGGGGAATAAGCCCCATAGTCAGATCCTATTACCAATTAGTTCTCTGTCTATTCTTCTAAAAACTTCTAACGACCTGTTTTGTACGACAGATTCAGAAAGACCATTCCACTTATTCATCACTCTGTTTCAGAGGAATTCATGCCCAAGAAACTGTTTCGTTTTCTCTCTCCTTAGTTTCATTCCGTGTCTTGTAATGATTAACAATCCCCTTTCCAATTTTAACATAATTACTAACCAACGAAGAGTAGCGAAGCGAAACAAAATTAACATTGACTCGTCGCCCACTAAACAGAAATCAGATAAGGGAATGAAAACGTCACGAGTGACGTAGCAAAAAGTAACAGTTTATAAGCGAGTGAATGACCTCCAGGCCGTTTGACGTCAGAACCTCTGAGCGGACGAGGCGAAATTTACGCAGAAGCAGAGCTCGAAATTAGCTCTTACGCTGTTCTTGCCGACTTTACAAACAGGAAGCGGTGAGACATAAAGATTTAACTATAAAGTACGCAGAATTAAAAGCTTACGAAAATTTCTAAGAATACGACTTCACGTTTAGAAGCCGGATGTTTGCTTTACTGATCTATGCACTTGTGGATCAGTTGGATTTAAAAGTTTAAAATTTGTTATTAAGCCAATTAAAGGCACATTTTTGACGAAAAGGTTTTTGCTTAGAAACTTAAAAAGTTTCCATTTAAAAGTGACATTTTCATGCAAGGTGAATTAAGTACTTAAAGTACTTCAGTATTTGACAGTATTGAATTTATTAGGTACAAATAGTACTCATTTGATTTTGATTTGACTTGAATTGAATTATTGCATATATTATATTTTGAATTTTGAGTTAAGTGCAAGTTTAGCACTGAAGTTTATTTTCTTGTATCGCTCGTCAGTTTAATAAACAGGTTGCTTTGACTTACAATTTGGTTTTCCAAATTTCAGTTTAGCAAGTTTGCTAAACCTTCATTTCATTAAGTGTTTATTTTGGAAATTGATATTCTTGTGGTGGGTTTAAACCCTCTTTAAATTGGACTTTGAAATAAATTGAAATTACTTTAGAATGTCTGCAGAACGCTCGATGAAGTCGAAGTCGATTCGAGCAGCAGACGCATTGTTTCTGACACCCGGTGTTCAGACCTTGAATCCCTCTTTAGATATAATGCTCGGGTCTCAAGCTCAAAGCGCTGTCCCAGCCGGAAAGTCTAACAAGGGTATTATAATCTCTCGCCTAGTATAATCCCACATACCCTTTTTTTTTAAAGAATTTCTCATCCATGTTGCTGAAGCCGTGCAATATCTTATAAATCTGGATCAAATCTCAACTTTATCGTTCGTTCCTGTATACTGAACAGATTCAATTTGTTTAATCTCTTCGTATAATCCGTGTACCATAATCTATCGATGATCTTTGTAGCCTTCTTCTGAAAACTCTCTGTAAGCAGGTTATGTCCCTCATGAGATACGGCGTCCAAAATTGCACGGCATACTCCAGATGAGAACGTGCAAGCCATCTGTACAGTAGTCAACACAACTTCTCTCGCTAAGCACTTAAGCTGACGTTTTAGAATTCCAGACATTGTGTTTACTTGATTTGCAGCTTGTAATGCCCATCCGCAAATGACTTCGATATAAGCTACCAAGATAAATGTCAGCGTAGCTTAAACGGTGAAGCGGTTTCTCCGGAGCTAAACGTTCCGGGTTCGAATCCCGGCGTCGACAACTTTTGATTGATAGCCTCCTAATTGATAGTTAAATTCAAAATAATTTCTACCAAATTGGAGAATTTTGCAATTTTTAACGTTAAATTTCGTTACCTAGTTGACCGCCCACACGATGTAACTAACGATCCCTTCCCGGTTGCCATCGTAAAGAAACCTGCCTTATGTCGATGCCGGGATTCGAACATACGGACGTGTCATCTCTAGAGTGACCGCTTTACCGGTTAATCTTGTAAAGAAAATCTTTACTTCATGTCGACGCCGAGAATCGAACCCGGAACGTTAAACTCCGGAGGAACCGCTTTACCGGTTAAGCTACGCCGATGTTTTCTGAAAAGCTTATATTTGAAGTCTTTTGTGGGTGGGCATTACACCCTCCCCCACTTGAAAGAGAGGTCAGGGTACGACCTGACCTCGAGTGGTGGACCTAACGGTTGGGTCCTTGGCCACTAATGTGAGTCGCTAAGTTCGGGCGCCATTTGTAAAGAAAACTTGCCCTTTTTTTTTTATCAGTGCCGGGAATCGAACCCGGAACGTTAAACTCCGGAGGAACCGCTTTACCGGTTAAGCTACGCCGACGTTGTCTGAAAAGCTTATATTTGAAGTCTTGTGGGTGGGCATTACAAGCTACGTCTGCAAGTAACGGGGAAGCTTATACTCGATTTTTTTTTTGAGGAGAACCATATCAATCACTCCAACTCCTTTTGAAGAGCTTGAAAGTTACTCTGACAGGTAAAAATAGCAAAATAAAATGACGTGACACATTTTATTGCATAATTCACCAAAAGACTCTTCATGCAAAATCCAAGAACTTAAATGACACTAGGTTTTCCTGCCACCGCCGGAAATCGAACCTTGGTTTATCTTTTGGTAGCTGATGACGCTAACAACTATGCTACAAGGATACAAGTCAGATATATTTCTGAACGCTCTTCATGGAAAATTGAGTTTTTTTTTTTGCTGTTTTACGGAGGACACAGCTTTATAATTCATAGAAGTTATTTGCGTTGTTTGAAGTAGATTCCGCCTATGGTGATCTTTTGCTTCATGTCAAGGTGAAATGGCTTTGGGGAGGAAAATGTGTAGCCAGATTTTTTGAAATGAAGGATGAAATATATTTATCATTCTCGAAGAAAATTCATCTCGTTCAGTCCATCTTCAAAATAATCTCGAAGATACACTAATGTTTGTGAAACTTGCAACACAATGAAAGAATTACCAAAATTGAATGGAATTTGTTCCACATATGACCGATGACAATACAAAGAAATAGTTAAATTTACATAGCACTAAAACCAAAACTCTCCAAAAATCATTATTTGGTAAGTTGCAATAAGAGCTTCTACACGTCGTGGCATCGAATCGAACAGGTTTTCAATAGAATCCATAGAAGCGATTTTAAATTGCATTCAAAATCTCTTCTGTGGAATGCATTTAAAATCTATTTCGAATTGCATACAAAATCTCTTCTATGGAATGCATTTAAAATCTATTTCGAATTGCATACAAAATCTCTTCTATGGAATGCATTCAAAATCTGTTTCAAATTGCATACAAAATTTATTTCGAATTGCATTCAACATTTCTTTTATTTTGAATGGCATTCAAAATCGCTTGTATAGAATGCAATCAAAATCTATTTTGAATTGCATTAAATTTTGAATTGCATTCAATTTTGAATTGCATTGAAAATCGCTTCTATTCGAGCCCAAAGTTCAGCCGAATTGGCTGCTGTACGAGCGTTACGAGCGATTTGCCGACTGACGAAATCCCAGACATGCTCAATAGGAGACATGTCTGATGAATGGGCAGGCCAAAGAAAAAGCGGTATTTGCTATGCTGAGAAGAAGTCTTGAACATTCTTAGCAACATATGGACGGGCATTGTTATTTTAGAGTACATCTCCAGGAATGCTTTGAAGGAAAGATACAACTTCAGGCTTGACAACTTCCCTGTTGCAGCGGTTTCTGTTGAGAGAAGAGAACCCGCAAATCTGGGCAACCGATATTGTCAATGGTAACCAATGTCGCCCCAGACAATCACGCTTGGTGTTCGTCTAATATGAAGTTGGCTAATGCAATCTGTGCAACGGCTTGCAAATCCGGGCTCAAAGACACAGCATGACTACTCGCAAGCGTGGCATCTAAATTGTCAGACTGACATTTGTCTGTGCTAAATATGAATTTCGTAATCTACGTACTTTGCAAGAGTGTTTGCTTGCCATTTTGAAACTTAACTAAATTATTAGTGCTAATGAACACAATATACACTGATCGCAAAATAAGTAACTGCCATTTGCAGGAACAACTATAAAAAGTCATGTAACTTCAATGATTTTGCAGCTAAAAACATGGAACTTGAACAAGATTTTTATTTTGCCATGCTCGAGAAAATGCAAAATTGACTATTTCTAAAACATTGCAAAAATAAATTTAGACAAAAAAAATGTGATATGAGGTAGGGTACGCAAAAGTTGGTGTTACAACTGTTTAGAGATACAGAAAAAAAATTATTAATAAAATGCGCGGTCACCTCTTGGCAGAAACGAAAGTTTCGCAGCAATTTTCTATACCGTGTTTTAGTGCCTGCGGTCACAAAGTGCATTCACGACGAATAGCACCCTAAAGCTCGTGGAGAGTGCTAAACGGAAGCTGCAGTGATGGAAGTCGGCCGTCCAAGTGCGTGCCATACACATTCTATCCGATTTAAATCCGGATACTATGCGGGTCATTTCATCCGCTATATTCCCCCGCCTTCAACATAATCGGTTCCCTCAAGGTGGACACAGACTAAGATCAGTCTGTACGCCGACTGAAGAAGTATTACGGACAGCTGCCGCATATGAAACGTTACTGCGGGGCAAAAATGCTTCCGGGCGTCGGCGTACGATAATTTCCCAGTGGTCTTGGGATGCTGGATAGCCTTCTCCTCCTGCCATTTCGGACAGTATTGCGAACATGCCGGGTGATCACGTTCAGACAAGTTATAGGATTCAGATTATTCAGAGAAGATATAGGCTGGGGACAAGTGTCACTGTCATGCGCGGGACGGCCACAACACGGGCAAGTGGGTGAACCCCGACAAGCCGCTTGACCGTGACCGAAACACTGGAATTGAAAACACCATAGAGGATTAGGGATACCCTGCCTTGATATCTCTGGGCAAATCAGGGGTATTGAATGTAAGAATCAGGTGTTTCGTAGGCACTTGTTGGCCGTCTTTTCGCATGGAAATTCGTCCAACAGCAGTGACTCCGCGTACCGTTAACTCATCTAGGATTTAGCTCTCCGAAACAGACAAGAGGTCGCCCTCCCTCTCGAGTAGTTGAGAGTTGAATGAGGGCTGACACGGATGGCTAAGTTGACAAGCTTACTGGAGTGTAAGAGCAGATTGGACTAAATAGGGAAAGCAGTTTTGACGAGCACGTTGCCAGAAAGCAGTTTCTTTACGGATTTCGGCGTACCTGCCAAACAGTAAATACCGCGAGCGAGAGCAAATGGTGATAACTTACTGAAGGAAGTATCTGAGGAGCTAATGGTGCCAAAAATGAGAGCTGGCAAACAGGAACATATGATAAATCACGGGCAGTAGTGTCAGAGTAATCGGTTTGGGGTTTCTTGAGAGGAACACCGCTCGAAGATGAAGAATAATGGTTCTACATAGGGAAGATAAGGATTCGGCTCCCGACGGCCTCACCCACCACCTAGCCCTACAAGGGGACGTGCAAAAACGTCAGAACTAACAAGGAACTATACCATCACAAATGGGCCGGCAAGGAGACTAATCAAGCCGGACCCAAACAATCAGTTGACCCTACCCGGGGGACGCAAAGGAGCCCACCGTCTAGCCGGGCTGAGATTGAAGCTCCCGTCTAGCTGAAGACGGAGCCAAAGTAATGTATTTGGGAGAGTATCTCGCCCCTCAATTACCAGGATTCCCCAGTTCCAGCGACACGGGTCGCCGCATACGGCAAACGTGCAGCCACGCTAAAGGCGAAGATGGAAACCCTCTAAACCTAGGGATAGCCGCGTGGACGTCTAACAACGAAGAAAAAATTGTATAACATATTGGACGAAAACACATCTAACAAGAACAACCAAAACAGACAGAAGTACTAAAAAGGAAACGGTGGACAAAAAAATGGGGAGCTGAAGTGAAATGCAAACCAATACACATAAACGGAACGAAATCAAATGTCAGGACATAGTGACATCACAGAAAAACCGGCAGGCGAAGGAAGCACAAAATGGTAACACGTGGCTCAAGCACCTCGGGGACGCCACGACCTTCCCCGTATTTACCAAAACGTAAGCCCTTGAGAGGCGTTCAACAAGAATTAAAAGAGACAGAAAATGGTCAACACGTTGGAAGATTAAACTCAAGGCGGGAAAAACAAATGCAGTTATATTTAGTAAGACAAACAAGCATTGCTGTTGCCAACATCCAGCTTGGGCCGTCTACTGAGACCAATACTTTAAGGAATCGGCCAATCCGAGATTACAGGCAAGCAACCAATGGGATGCGGCCCTCTGATACAGAAGTGATGGACGTGACTTTCTCTTGAATTTTAAATATCATTTATTGTAAAATAATGATCATTGAGTCGTTACTGTGCACTGATGCCTTCAACAGTTTTCCGTTCTGAATCATGTGAAACGCCAATCTCAGGGCCCGAGGGTGCACCCAGAGAAGACTCAAGACATTTCTTTTCTAGGTTTTTATTTTAACAAATACAACTTCCAATTGATGAATTGATTGATTCATTTCGATTTATCGCAAAAAAGAAAAAAAAAACTGTAAAGGCAATGCTGCGCCAAGTGCAAAGTAAATACGCAGCACTAAATGTGTGAGGTACCTTGCAGATTCTACGTCACTCCCCATACTCATCCCATCAGAGGCTTACATCTTTGGTAAGTACGGGAAGGTCATGGCGTCCCAGAGGTGCCAGAGCCACGTGTTTCCATTTCGTTACTCCTTCGTAGCCCTCATATGTTTCTATAACGTCATTTCGCCCAGACCTTTGATTTCGTTCGGTTTATGTGCTTTTGCATTCTTTTACCATTTTGTTCTTTTCCGTCCAACGTTCTTGTACCAGTTTTTTTTTTGTCTCCTCGTGTCTCGTGTTGGTGTTATCTATGTGTTACTATTTTATTTTTCTTCCAGAGATAGCGATCCACGCGGCTATTCTCTACGTTTAGTGGGTTTCCATCTTCTCCCTCTGCGTGGCTGCACGTTTGCCATGTGTAACGACCCGTGTCCCAGAAAATGGGGATCTCGGTAATTGAGAGGCGAGGTACTGTCCCCAGTACATAGCTTTGTTCTCGACTTCATCTAGACGGGAGCTTCAGCCTCGGCCCGAATCGCAATCGGCTAGAAGGCGAGTACCTTTGCGTCCCCAGGCTAGGGTCAACAGATCGTTTGCGTCCTGCTTGATTAGTCTTCTTGTCGGCTCATTCGTGATGGTATATCTCCTGGTTATCCCTGGCGTGCTTGCACGTCCTCTTGTAGAGCTCGGTGGTGGGTGGGTGGGGCTGCCGGGAGCAGAATATTCTCTTCACTATGGAAAACAAACATTTATCTTCCTCCTCAAGCGGGTCCTCCAAACGAGCCCGAGCCGAATGCGCTGCTTCATCTTCTACTTCTATGTCACCTTCACCTTCCTTTCTCATTGTGCATTCTCCAGAACCAGCATTTTCGAGTTATCGCCTTTTGTAATATCCAAAGGATGCTCTAGCTGGCACACCTAAGTCAGCGAAGAAGTTACGCCCAAGAGACTTATGGTGGAAACGGCTTCTTCTGTCCAGTCTGTTACGTTGTTGAACTGCACGTCTTTCGCAAACCTGCCGGTCGCCGTGACTCCTCACGGCACTTTGAATACCTCCCGCGGAGTTATCTCTGAATTGGATCTCCTCCCTGTCTCTGAGGAGGAAATTCTTGCAGAGCTTTCTGACCAGGGAGTTCAGGCAGTGCGACATATTACTATGTGACGTGATGATCAGACAGTTCCAACGCAACACGTTATTTTGATTTTCGCCACGCCCGTGTTGCCGACGTAGATAAAAGCTAGTTGCCATGTCCCGTACGCCATACGTCCCAAATCCGCTGCGTTGCTTTAAATGCCAGCGTTTTGGTCATAGACAGACTTCATGCTGTGGAGTTGCGACTTGCCCGTCCTGCGCACGAAAATGATTGTCCTTCCTTACTCTACTCTCTAAACTGCCAGGGTGATCACCCGGCCTATTCTCAGTCGTGCCCCAAGTGGCAGGAAGAGAAAAGCATTCAGCAGGTGAAGGTAACGCAAAATATTTCGTATGCTGAACCGAGAAAGTTCGTGTTGCCTGCGCCACCCCGCGGGTCTTACGTGTAAGTTACTCGCAGCTGCAGGTCCCAAGAGGTGCAAACTTCGCTCACCTTTCCGCCGTCTTTTGTGTTGCCAGCCCTTACAACTCTATTTCCACTCCGCAATTTCTGAGCGGTGGAGGTCTTCGTAGAAGATTTCTTTTACAGCTCAGACATCAATATCAAAGCTTCCTTCTAAACCTCCTCCACTCCAATAGCGCAGTGGTACCGGTGTCGGGCTACTGTGCTGAGGAGCACGGGTTCCAGTCCCGTTCGGCATGGTTGTGTGTGTTTGTCTTCCCCTTGTTCATGTTCATCTCGTGTTTGGCACAGTATGATCTTAATAGGTCCTTGAGCTATAAAACACCCATCATCATCATCATTCTAAACCTCCACCTGCTCCGAAATTAACAAAAGAGAAACCTAAAGATTCCAAAAACTGCACTAGATGCTGAATTCCAGTGCAGTTGGCTCATGGTACCATTCAACTGTCAAATTCTTTCAGTGAGCTTTTCGCGTTAGAGGACGATTGCATGAATACTGCTCCTCCTCTTGCTTTTGTGCAGAAACCTTCATCTAAGCGGGAGCCCACTCCATCTAAGCCGCCGCATCCTACAAAATTTTATGTCTCCTACAATAGTACAATGGAATTATCGTGGTTTGTGTGCCAACGTGGATGATGTGACACGGTTATTGCACACTCATTCTCCTGTGTGTGTTGGTCCCTAGGAAACCTTGGTGCGTCCGACAGCTCAGGTACAGCTCCGTCACTATGGCCTTTTTCCTCACGGACGACTCACCCGAGTTTCGGAGAGGCGTAACCCTTCTCGTCTCCCACCACGTGCCTTCCATAGCTTTGACACTTCAGACGCCATTACAGGTTGTTGCTGTACGTATTTTTGTCGGCCATACGCTCTGGATTTGCTCTGTTAATCTGCCAGCGGGAGACCCAGTGGCCTTTTCTACTTTGGAGGATCTGATGTCTCAGCGACCACAACCGTTTCTGCTGCTTGGAGATTTTAACGGTCACAGCACTCTTTGGGGAAGCTCCTCTACCAATTACAGGGGTCGAGTTGTTCAGCGCTTGCTCACAGATCTCAACTTGTTTCTACTGAATACTGGTGAGGTTACGTATTTCCATGCCCCAAAGCGCTCATTCACTGCTTTGGATCCGTCGATTTGCTCTCCGTCACAGTATCTCCTGTGGTCGTGGTCTGTCGTTTCGGACCGCTGGGGAGTTACCTCTTTCCTATTTTGTTGTCCTCTACCACTAATGGCAGCGAGTTTTCTAGATTGCGGAGGTGGAAAGTGGATAGTGCCAATTGGGATCGTTTTTCCACATTCGCTGTATTGACGGACGACTTGCTTGATACTCCGACCATGGATCAAGCAGTGGACCAGGTGATTTCTTGTATTCTCCAAGCAGCTGCGTGTTCTGTACCTCACATTTCGACGCATTTACCTCGATCACCTAAACCCTGGTGGAATCACGACTGTTCTGCAGTCCGGAAAGCGCAGAAAAAAGCGTGGAACATTTCCGCAGATATCCGACTCCGGGTAATATGGCGCGTTTTCAGCGGGCTCGGGCGTTTGACCGTCGGGTCCACCGTCGCAGCCTGAGGGAATCGTGAGAGAAATATGTATCCAGCATCACGTTTTCGACTACTTCGAAGGTTGTTTGGGACAAGTTTCGTCCCATATGTGGTCGTTCCACGTCCCAACCAATATCCTGTTTGTGCACGGATGGTGGAACATTGTCTGACATTCCCACGATTGCGAATGCCTTGGGTGCATCTTTTTTTCAGGTTTCATATGGCTCGAACTGCGGCACATCGTTCCAAGCAGTGAAATCCTCCGCAGAGCGTACAGATTTCCTTCCGGTCCTTTACACCAGATAACTACAACTCTCAACTCACGTTTCTGGAGCTGCAGGCAGCTTTGTCTCGTTCTTACGATTCTGCCCCTGGATCAGATACCGTGCACTACGCCATATTGCGACTCTTATCTTCTCATTCGCTGTATGTGTTGTTGCGGCTGTTTAACCACATGTGGCTGGAGCAAGAGTTTCCGTCCACGTGGCGACATGCTGTTGTGCTGCCCTTTCCGAAACCTGGGTAGGATCCCGCTTCATCTTCGAATTACAGACCTATTTACCTGACCAGCTGCATGTATAAACTACTGGAACGGATGGTCAATGCACGTTTGGCGCATTTCCTCGAATCTTGTGTCGTCTTGCCCCCGTTCCAGAGCGGTTTGAGGCGGCTTCCATCCACTATAGACAATTTACTCACCCTGGATACGTCGGTCCGGGAGGCGTGTCGTCCGTCGTGCTCACCTGGTGTCAATCTTTTTTTGACTTGAAGAAGGCCTACGATCGCACCAAGCGATATGGTATTCTCCGTGATCTCCATGTTATGGGGCTCCGGGGAAACCTGCCGGCGTTTATCCAAAACGTCTTGGCTGATCGCACTTTCCAGGTACGTATTGGCACGACGCTTTCCAGCCACTTTCCACAGGAAGAAGGCGTCCCACAGGGAGCCATTTGAAGCGTCACATTATCCATTATCAAGCTGAATAGCATTCTTTCCACGCTTCCTCCAGAAATCTAGTGCTCGTTGTACGTTGACGACTTGCAAATTTCTTACAGCTCAGTGGACATGCGACTTCTCGAGCGTCGATTACAGCTCAGTTTGAACCAGCCGCTTCATTGGGCGGATGACAATAAGCTTCGGTTTTCGCCTGAAAAGACTGTCTGTATGCACGTCTGCCGCAGACGATGCTTGCATCCCGATCCAAGTCTCCTTTTTAGGATCCGCAGCGATTTCGGTTGTTCAGGAAACCCGTTTTCTTGGTGTCATCTTCGACCGATCGCTCGCTTTCGCAGCGCGTATTCGTCACTTGAAAGTGAAGTGTACCAAGGCGCTAAACATCATTAAGGTATTGTCATCTACCTCTTGGGATGCAGACAGAGTCTCCCTCCTTCGCCTGTATCGGTCACTCATTCGCTCCAAGCTGGACTATGCTTCTGTGTATGATTCTGTTCGACCGCCTCGTTTAAAGGTGCTCGATTTGGTGTCTCACCAGGCACTACGTCTGTGTACTGGTGCTTTCCGGACATCTCCTGTACAGAGTTTGTATATCACGGCTCATGAAATCGCTCAAGATCCGTCGCCAGTTGCTTGAGCTTGCACTACTTCACGAATTCCATTTTCACTTTATGTGATGCGATATTTTTCTCACCCCCAGTTTTATCTTTTAATTTTGTGCACACCCATCACGTTTTACAGAAGGTTACACTTTTACGTCTCCAAAGTAAAAAGCCTCGTTCTGCATCAGCATTACCATGGAACAGCAATAGGCATGTTTTGACCACTCTTGACAAATTTGAATATTTTGGTTTTCCAGAATCA
>JJRW01S0032984.1:7480-17798 GCA_001188405.1 Loxosceles reclusa
CACTCAACTGTGTTTTAAATTTCATTCAACTATGATGCTTCCTTCATGGTGTTGCAATTTTCACAAACAGGAGTATACTAAAACACACCAGTAGTTTTGTAGATAGTGTCTCATGGTTGCGTCCCAAGTTGTCTTTTTCCAAGTCTCATTCTGTATTTCTTTCATTCGCTAATTAACCGAGAAGACCGCTCATTTAAATACAACCCTAGCAAACTCTTCTACATCACATGTAATACAGTAAACCAATGAAAATGTTGATAGTTTCCAGTGGTAAATACCCACCCTGTTCTAAAGATGACAAAACGTTTGAAGTTGCATTTTACAATTGATCCCCTACCTAATATAACTAAACAAGCTCATGGAAATGCGAATGTTATGTCGTTGTAAACGCAAATGCCGGAAGAGCTGTTGGATCAAAAAATTGTACGTCACCCTCAAGAAGACGAAATAATTGCGAGCAAGTTCAGCTAGCCGTAAACGAGAAATTATTTTTTGAAGCAGAAAGGAATTGATGATGACTTCCATAAATGTCAATATCCTAAACCTGAGAGAAAAGCAAGTGATATACAAAAAGCAAAGAGCAGTGTCCTGAAGAACAAAGTGAAACTGAGAAAATGACACTGAAAGCCAAAGACGGATACCACTAACCACAGGGGCGGTAACGAAAAACTGGATTAACTACCGTAAGAAGGTGAAAGTCTGGGGGAAGCAGTGAAACCTTCACGTTTTGAAGAAGTGTATAAGAAGAAAAGGCTGAAGATGCTTGCGCCTTACAACGTTTAAACCCGCAATGAAAGGAATTCTGTGAAAAACGGAAACTGTGCCCAGAGCCTCGCACAGTAAACGAACGTATCATACGCATCGCCGATTTCTCCAGTACGTGGTCTGGAGTCGATCCACTAATCACGAAAAACTGCTGCTGATGAAGAATTTAGTAGAAAGACCGCATGAGATTCTCGTGTGCCTGAAAGAACTAGCTTCGTGCCACGCAAAAGCCACAAATTTACAATTCAAGATGTGCAGTAAAAATTGTATTACTGCTATGACAAGCAGTTCTAAGAGGAGAGCAATCTTCGTCATTCACCAGAGTTGCAGAAATACAGAAGGCATATCTGATAATAGTCTGCCTTAGAATAGAATGCTAACAAATACGAGTATGTCAACAATGAGCGATTCATGCAACACAGCTGTTAGAAATTGAACGGTTCAGGCTTAACCCCGTCAATAGCTGACGTCTTTTCAGTGAGTGGCCTGATTTTGGTTCAATATTCTGTTACAATAATTATTCTTGTATCTTACAGCTCAGACATAGGAATAATAAATCTCCACTTAATCCTGGAACCCGCGTGCTTTCTTTCTTTGCATTGCGTGCGAAATGCGCCTGTTCGGATAGTCCAAGTAATCTTACGAAACAGTATTAACGCAGTCACCCTTAAGAACAGACAGTAGAGTATGCCTTTGATTAGGTATTTACGTCACTGGGGCCCGACACATGAGAAATAGTTGCGGTATAGACCACTATAATGCCCTTGTTAGAGGTTCCGGCTAGATCAGCGCTTTGAGCATGAGACTCAGGCACCTTCGTTGTCAAAAAACAAAGATTCTGCTGATCGAATTGACCTTGACTCCATCGAGCGTTTAGCAGATATTATTCTAAAGTATTTTAATACTATTTCCAAGTACAAATACCAAAAGGGTTTTAACCCAACCCCAGAAATATATCAATTCCAAATAAATTCTTAAATGAACTAAAGTTTTTAGCAAACTTGCTAAACAGAAATCAGCAAAAACAAGTCTAAAAGTCAAAAAGCAACTTGTTTATTATCTGACGAGCGACACAAAAAAATTAACTCTATTCCTAACTCGAATTTTAAATCCAATTCAAAATATATATGTGCAATAATTCAAAACACTCAAAGTCAATTCAATCAAAATACAGTACTAAACGTAATTTTCAAAACATTCAATATAGTCAATAACTGAAGCACTGGAAGTACTTAAATACCTTTGATTTATGTCGCCTTAATTCGTGAAACTTTTTAGTTTCTTATCAAATTCTTTTAAGTCAAAATACAGGCCTTGAAAGGGCTTAATAAAATTCATTACTTATCTGTTTAAATGATCCACAATCACGCGTAGAATCACTCAAAATAATTGGCGTCTATTCGTAAATTTTACTAGGTTCTACGAAGAGCTGTGTTCACATAAATCGGTGTTCTAACGTTAATTTCAGTCTCATCGCTTGTTTCTGAAGACGGCATGAAAATAGTGCTAGAGCCAAAGAAACTGTTGTAACACATTTTGCTTTACTTCTCTCAGCACTTCTGAGCCGCCAGAAAAGGTCGAAAATTAAGTCTCTCTGATCGTGAGAGTTGCTCGTTTCGTAAGTTGCTTTGAAACAACGACATTGCGACGTTTTCTTTCTCTTATATGGTTTTTTGTCCAGTGGGGGACGATTCAATGTTAATCTGGTTTCGCTGAGCTGCGCTTCGCTTGTTAGTAATATGTTAATATTTGGGAAGGGAATTTTTAGTCATTTCATCACGTGTTACCAATTTAAATGACTCAGATGTGCACGCAAATACTTAGTCTCTATTAAGATCATTGTTTCATTTTAAGATTAAAACCAATGTCATTGCTCGGCTTTGTCAAGCAATTTTTCTCATAACCACCAATATCGGTGAATGCATGCCCTTCTCCGATATAATTATTCTTACTATACCAATTTGGTTACAACGAATCAAACACGCTTGTAAAAATGATTATTTAGATTTATCTGATGTTCTTATACTTGAATCTATAGCTTCGTAGCTACTGTTGCACTTGTATCATTTTGGATACGTTCATCGAGGCCCTTAGAATCTAGGGTCTGATATTTTGAATATCCTGTAAGAAAACTATTCTCAACGAATACACCACTTATCATCATATACTACTTAGGCAAGTTCTTCGTATTTACGAAGGGCTCTGATTCGTGATGAAAATCCATGTACGCACTCATCCTACCTCAAGTGATAATGAAAATGATGATGATTGGTTTCTTTATGACTCCAGGACCTATTGAAATCACGCTGTGCGAGAGACGAGATGTATATGAACAAGGTGAAGACAAAGACGCACACCCATGGTGACAGGGACTCGAACCTAGACTCTTCAACACAGTAGGCCGTCACAGGTACCACTTCGCCACTGGAGTAGCCGGCCTCAAATAAAGGGTTCCACAAAGTAGTCCCGACAAAGGGGGTCGGGAAATGAATGACGGTCTTTCCAGAGACGGCGAGTCGTCAACTGCGTCTTAGTGAATAATCCGAATGGGACCTGCGGTTGAGTGCCTCTATTGTAAAGATGTATGAACCCCACTCTTGTATATGGCAAGGCAACTACATAATGGAGAAGCGAGCTTTGGTCATGGCCCAAGGGACGTTTACCAACAATTGTCAATTTGTTTTCATACGTGGACAAGTAGTATTTTAACATGCATATTTTTTAATGTCGTAAGTGGACAATGTTTTCAAGGTGATTTGTGAACTTTATCATAAATTCAAAATACTGACTATAAAAGGGAGTAAGAACACAAAACCATAAAACACATTAAAGCATTAATTGGAAGTTTAGCAAACTTTTAATTAGTAACTGGAAAAGTAGATTAAGTCACACGAATACAAACTTTATTCACAGTAACTATTAATTTTCTTTTTCTTCTTACTTATTAAATGGAAGCTTAGTTTCAAGAATGTTTGTTTGTGCGACAAATCTGCATGGTAAAAGTTCAATAATACATTGACTGGAGAGCATCAATAAGCATTCATTGAAGAGCATCAATAAACATTGACTGAAGAGAACCAGCGTGATAAACATTATACAACATGCAGCTTGAAGAACTTGACGTGTAATGCCCACCCACAAAAGACTTAAAAATAAGCTCGGATGGACAGATTCGACGTAGCTTAACCGGTTAAAGTGGCTCTCCGGAGTAGAATGCTCCGAGTTCGATTCCCGGCGTCGACATCAAGCAAAGATTTTCTTTACAGATGTTAGTGCGAAATTTATATAAAGTTTTAAATGCTAGTTTTAAAGTTTCTAATTTCAATGGAATTGATCTGCTCTTATTCTCAGAGTGAGAAACTAAAGTCAGCAAAAACTTTATTTAAATTGCGCAATGATTTTGTTAAGTTCTACCGAGGTTCAGATTTTATTATTTATTTACATAACGACCTATTCAGAAAACAGACTTTCGGCCTTGCTCATTCTACAAAGTAACATTTTCGTCATGGTTACAATCCCAGTAAGCACCAGTGAAACAAAAATGTTATGCTATGTTTTGCACTGTCTTTGAACCCATTAATCTTTAAGTACGTGTTGAAAAATGTCGGCTGTTTATCACGCGATAACCTCAGATAATGTCCTATCCCAATCGATTTTAACGCCGCAACAAATTACCCCAGTGTTTTTCTATTTGTCGATGAATTGGTGCTAACTTGTTCCATGATATGTTTATCGTCATTGCTTTCACGTCAGTCCAAATCAATCTAGTGATTGCGCAAAGAGAGTGCGTGTAGGTGTTGATAAAAATAACTACAAATAATAGTGTAACACATAGAAAATAACAAGATAGATTTTCTTTGGTTACTCTGTTTGCGAGACAACTTCGAGTTTAAAATTCTGATATCATAAAGCAATAATGCACAACAATATGATTTTTGTTTGAAATAAACAATTAAAGTTTAGCACAGGAAGGTAGAGCTCTCATTATATGATTATGAACCTGAAATAAGGCAAATGAACTCTTGTAGATGAGGTGAATAAAATTCACAACATATTTTTATTATCTCGCTCGAAAAGCACAACACTCAGTAGTCATGTGAACTTCGACATTCTTAATTTCCTCCTCGGTATACTCTTACAATGCTGTAACGTGTTTCTCATAAGAGGTATCTATTGAATTCAACTAATTTCTATGCTACAAAATATCGCATCTACAGGGTGTTCGGAAACTATTTAACCAAAATCCACAAGGATGTGGGGTGCGGCATGAGAAACATTTTCAGTTTAAAAACCTGTCTTCATTCGCGATGACAAGGCGCAAGAGGGCGCTGTGTCGCGGAGAAACTTGCTATATCAAAAACATTAGACAGAATAGTAAATGTCGCATTTGCAACGACAAATGGTTTACAAGAGATACGCAAATTGCGACCGCCAGTTGTAACGCATGCCTGTCCGTCTCTGCAGGGATTGTCGCGCATTTTGGAAAATTCCTGTCATTTCTCGAACAGTTACAGCTACACCAGGAGCTCGCGTCGCAAAGTGCTCATCGGACCCGACGAGTGTCTCATAAATCAAATTCTTAATGTGTCTCCGGAGAAAAAAATCTAGGAGTGTCAAATCGGGAATATTGGCAGCAACGGGATAGGCAAACTACGCTCACTCCATCGAAACCCATATGTGTTGTTCAAATAGGTTCGCACATCTGCGCCAGAGTGTGACGGGGTTCCCTCGTGCTGAAACCCCAATGTCTGCTTACACATGACTGGACCGAACGTATACCACTAGCGATTTAGCCTATGAACGCAGCGCCTTCTGGTGCGTTTACCTCACAATTTGTCTCAAATTTAAGTATATGATGTAATTTGAAGTCAGTACACGATTTCCATATATTAAGCAACAAATCGGGAAATTGGTACATATATATAGAATTCCATATTCGCGAATCTTTAGAAAATATGCAAAAGTGGTGGTAGGAGTGTAAATTAGTAGTATTGATATAAGCAAATGTGCAAGAGCGTGAGTCCCTTTATTTTGCAGTGATTCGCTATTTCCTGCGTGAGAGCTAAAGAAACGATTTCGAAAAAGCTATTTTATTAAATAATGTCTCGACAGTATTTAACACTGGAATTGTTTTATAGAGCTGTAGCAGACTTGAAGCTGGTAACTTCAGGCGAACATTACGAGATGGCTAAACACAGACCTTCCAGTGGAAAACAGAATTCGTCAATCAAACAACGAATTCAGCTGGCTACTTAAACAGAAAAGGAAAGCTAAGGCCTTCGACACCCTCAAACGACCGATCCTTGCGGCTGTTGTATTACCGAGGTCAGCAAATGAAAATCGGTTGACCTTCATTTGCAGCTGCGGAAGAAAAACTTAGTTCATACAGTTTCCTAACAGATCCCATAGGATGGCCATGTTTTAAAATATAAGTACTTCTATTTTCCAGCACTAATAATATTTCTTCTACTGCAAACACATTCGATGCAACACATTGTGTTTCCCGACTAATCACTCTTGAATATCTTCAGACAATAACGGGCTGTAATCTTGATGGCTTAATGCGATATGTGAATAAGGAACATGCTTTCACTAGATATTAAAGAGCCAGAACTGAGACGTTTTGTAGTAGGGAATGGACAAATTGAGTTTTCGGACAATGCCCTCATCATTGGCGGAAATTATGAGGAGAAGTATTAAAAATGCACTTATCCACACATATGTATGCATACTACTCTACGCTAATGGACCGGACGCCAGTGGATTATCATAAAATCCAGTGCTCGCAAGGGATGTGTTAAGGTTAAATACGATACGCGAAGTGATAACGTCGTTAGATTGTGATAATATGTCGAAATGAAAGGAACTTAATGACTTTGAAGAAGGTGTTATAGTTGGTTGTCACATTAGTGGCAAGTCTATTTGCGCAATTGGGGTAGAATTATCACATGTACGGTCAGCTGTTGGTGATGTAGTGAAAAGTGGAAGACTGGGTGTTGGGACTCGAACTGCAAACGTTGGTCGTCCCCGTAAATTGACTTAACGGGATCGGCCTGTCCTAAAGCGTGAGGTTTCTAAGAACCGCAAGAAACCACTTCAAAGCATCAACAGCAAGTTTCAACAGGCAACAGGTGTTACGGTGCACCCCAATACTTTAGGGAAAGAACTGCGCGCCCTCAATATCCACGGATGTGTTACTTCACACAAACCAAACATCACAGCATCCTACAAATCCGGCAGACTCGCATGGTGTTGCAACGTCGCCACTGGACTGTGGACCACTGAAAATGTGTTTTATGCAGCAACACGTGTAACACTACACGCTCTTCCAGTCGTATGGACGTGCTTGGGTTCCGCGAATGCCAGGCTAACGTCTCTTACCCGAGTGCATTGTTCCAACGGTCAAGTATGATGGTGGTGGTGCTGTACTTGTGTGGGGTTGTTTCGCGTGGGAGCTTTGCAAGTTGGGATCTCGTGGGATCTTTGCAAGTTGTTTCTGGTAAATTGAACGCCGACGACTGCATGAACATTTTAGGCAATCAGTTTCTTCCTACGCTTTGGCAATTTTATGGAATGGACGAATGTTACTTCCAGGAAGACAATGCTCCATATCATGTTGCAGCCTCTGCCAAATAGTGGTATCAAGATATGGACGTATAACGTATTTCCTGGCCTGTTCAGAGTCCTGACCTAAACCCCATTTGCGGGACGATTTAGAGCGATGCTTACGTCCAGGGAACCACGTCCTAAATCTACAGCTGAGCTGGCGACATTCTTGCTACAGGAATGGACATGCATATCCATAGCTGTGTACCAAAACTTTGTTGAAAGTATGCCCAGAAGGGTTGCTAGTGTAATTGCAGTACGTGAGGGACCATTCCTCTATTAATGCGTTATTTCCCTTACACCATCATACCTTGCTGTCCGGTCAATTAGTGTAGGGTAGTGTGTATATACATATACGAATATATATATATAGAGAGAGATTAGAGAGAGGGTGGTTGGCAAATTTATGGAAACTCCTTGCAAAATATTCGCTTTTATTTACATGTTTACTATAGCGGAGTTCCTAGGTGGAGATGCCGTTGTCGCGTCATGCAACTATATATACCTATATTAGCTCGCATACACGTTGCAAGCATTACTTGTTGTCAAGACAATGTTTTCACAGTTGTCAGGGAATCATGATAGAGCTGACCGTATCCCAGCGTGACCAAGTTCTTAGGGCTTGTATGATGGGTGCTTCTGTAACCATGGTAGGCGAAGTCTTTCTGTGTAACACAAGGTACAGTGTCCAAGATTATGGGTGCATACAATAACACTGGAAACCTTGCATACGACAAACACCAGCGTGGACGGAAATGTATATTGAGTGATAGAAACAGACAAACATTGCATAGAGTTTTGATAAGAAAGAAGTCTACAGCTGCAAAAGTGACTGCCGAAGGAGCATCATGCACACAAAAACCTCATCGGTTCCAAACAGTAAGAAGGAAACTCCACAAGCAAAGTTTTTTTTGCACTAGCAGCCATTCAAAAACCACTCATCTAAGTGACCAATGTTTGTGCGTGTTGTAATGCCCACCAACAAAAGACTTCAAAATAAGCTACTCAGTTACCTCGTCGGCGTAGCTTAACCGGAAAAGCGGTCACTCTAGAGATAACATCCGTTGGTTTGAATCACGTCGTCGACATAAGTTTTCCTTTACGGGCTGTGACACCTGGGCATTGACACAAAAGACAATTCGGAAACTGCGGACTGCAAGAAGTATGGAAAGATGTATGTTCGGTATTGCAAGGAGAGATCGGAAGAGAAATATTTGAGTGCGACAACAGATCAAGATCTACGACGTAATGACATGCCAAAGGTGATGAAGGAAGTAAGCTGGGTACATCCATTTCAGAGGGCATGATAATAGATGGGCAATGCAAGTTATGGACTGGCTGCCGAAAAAGGAGAAAGAAAAGTCCCAGAGAGCGACTGCATATGAGACGGGTGGAGGAGATTAACAAATTTCCAGTAGTAGTTTGGAAAAGGTTTGTCGATCGCAAATGTTGAAAACAACTTGAAGAGTCCTTAACCCTGCAATGGACTGATGAAGGCTGATGATTATGATGGTGATAGATTGTCTATATATATATATACAGAGAGACAGAATTTTTTGTATATATTAAATATTAAAATTTTACAGCATTAGAAAGTTCATGCATTTAACGAGTTACAAGCATACCGTTTACCGATTCTATGTTTCGTATATGTACTGATGAATAGAAAATTTTTATTGTTTGCTTTTCCCATTTGTATGCATAACGGGAGAAAGTGTAGGACAGTAAACTGGTTATTAGGAGAAAGGAAATAAAAGTCCTTATGTATAATCCAATGACGATAATATGGCACAACGTAAAACATAAGAACATAATTTTTTAGAAATGTTGACCTAGGTTTCAATGGCTTAGAGCCGACTTTCTCAAAACGACGAAACAAGCAGTTTGTCGTTTTGAGAAAGGCGGCTCTAAGCAACTGAAACCTAGGTCAACATTTCTAAAAAATTATGTACTAATGTTTTACGTTGTGCCATATTATCGCCATGGTAAACTGGTGTTTGCGTGATACATATTTCTTAATTTCTTATGTCTTCTAAGGGGGAAAGTGAAGAGAGCTGGTGCTTGCGTGGCCCACATTTCCCTTATTCCTTATGTTATCATAAGAAAAAGTGGAGTGCAGAGATTTGGTGTTTCAGTGATACATATTTGGCTTCTGCCAGAGGAGAGGTGGCAAAATACAAATATCTATCGTAGGTGAGTACCAGTTCTTTTCCCTTCACTTTTCCTTTGCAAAACTGGGCAAAAATAATTTGTTAATAAAGCATTTTCGTTTTTATTAACAAGGTACTTGCTCAAAAAGTACACAGTCTTTGCCACGGATATGCCCCGCCCACAGTGAGTAGGTGGCTATGAATACAAATTAACGAGAAAGTCAAGGCTCGCAGATATATGCAAAACACGCAATCTTTTATTCCAGGCACGTAGTGTCTCTGGTCGATAAACAACAATATCGGAATATTAAGACAAATGCCGTATACGCCAATTTCTGTTATCGCAATTTTTTTTTATTATTCGCGCTAGAAAATTGCATAATGCGGCCGATAACAGGTGCTTGTAACAGTGCAAGGCAATAATGAAATTACTGGACGAGAGTAAATATTATTCGATTCCGGTGGTCCTTTTGAAGCCATATTATACAAATACAAATGCAAAACAAAATTCAGCTACAGGCAAAAGCCCACCGTGACTGATCACGCTCGAAATATCCAGAAAAAGAAGAAACCTTTTCCGTCGTCATATGCATAAACGTTAATCAACAAAGAATTCTAAACGACTAAGGAATCTACCCTAGATGCACCCTGTAAACCATTCTATAGGAGTCAACATGAGTATCTTCGTCAAACAAAGCCATGATTTCAGAACGAGTTCCATCCACCAGAATATACTGCATAAATTACGAAGCTTTCTTCGTCATAAATATACCATATACCATGTGTCTGTGACGAAA